>JAHQZX020004284.1:0-33260 GCA_019804575.2 Pseudotulostoma volvatum
GAAGATATGAGAACCGGTTTGAAGGACATAAATAGAGCCTTCATGTCCTTAGTGATAGTCCCCTTCTTAGAAACAAGAAGAATCTGATTTAGTTTACGTGGTACCACTTATTTCCATAGACATACCAACACTAATAGACTATGATGGCTATGTATGTACATACATAATCATAGCAAGCCTTCATCCCGGCACTTCCTTCGCAGTTGGGATAGATGGGCATCCGATAAACTCTTGGGGCGTTGAAGGCGCCAGACGGTTTCCTTACCCTAAGTTAGGTTAGATGATCGGTGCTCAGACCTTATCCGAGTCCGGGAAATAAAGGGAAAGATGATCGAGAAGAATGGACTCGGTTATCAGATAGGTGGCTCAAAAAGGGCGCTGCTGACGCCACGGTGGGGTCAGCTGATTCGTTGGTCGATTACATAGTTGATTGTTTGCTTATGATAAGCCTTGGTTGATGATGATGGCTTCGGTTCATACATATGTAAGTAAAACGCACGAGACTAGGATACTACTTAGGTATTATTACTGTCATATTACTTCTGTCGCTACATTCAGGACTTGACAACTTGCTCCACTTCGAGAAAACCCAAAAAAGGAGAAAGAAAGAAAAAGCAAAAAAACAAAAAAAAAAACAAAGGAAAGGCTGAAAGGGCTGAAAAAGAGTGCTGAGGATTCAGAGTGAACCCACTCGCCAATTTGCCCCAACCCTTCACCGTACCGGTTGCGTTCCAAGGACCTGGAGGGAAAGATAAAAATAGCGGTGAAAACCAATTCTCCCCTCTAGTTTAACCGGAAGCCAGGAAAGAAGAGAGTAAGAAGCTGAAATATTAATGTTTACCCACTGGCAAGCAGCCATTCAGAGTAATCTGGAAGTCCCGAATACTCGGGACTCATCTGCGGCGTCTTTAGTGACATCGCGGAAGGACGAGAACCAAGCTTCCGCAACCAAGAACGCCTGCACGCTTCACCCGGTCTAATGCCGGGCTAATATCTGATCGCGAGCCTGCTCGTACCGTCCCAATGGCGCATGAAAGCGTGAAAGCAAGAAGGTACCCTGAAGGTTTGACCAGCTTCAGTGCAGCGTTATGGAACCAGAAGCAAACCAATCACAGACGAATCGCTGTGAGGGGAAGACGGCCCCGTTATTTTGGTTCTCTGAGTTGTCAATAGGCGGCGGCGAAGTATCTTCGCCGGGACTAGACCCTGTGCCATAAACGGAGGGAAAAAAGAAAATAGAGGGACGAGAGGAGAAAGCAACCGAAAAGAAATAGAAATGGTGCCGTTCGCATCTTGCACTAACTAGAGGGATCATACAAGACCAGGCAGTCCTTGAAGCCCCTGGTATTAATATCAACAAGAATTCCTAAATCTGAAAGAAAAATAAAAATAAAATAAAAATTCAAATGATGAGAAAATCAATGAGAAAGCAGCAATTGATTGAACAAAGGGACCACCATTTTTTAAATCTCCTGGAATTCTTCAAGAATATTCATGATGGCGGCCTCCAATCTTCCTTTACTTTCCATTTTCAATAGAGCGTCGTCGCAAGTTTTACTTCTGCAATCTTACTGTCTATCGAGCATGCCCACGCCTTCGATTCCCGATCTGTTCCGGATAATCTCTAGGATCCTTAAAAAGAGATTATCATCATCATCATCAAGCGCACGGCCAATACACTACGCCTTTGACCCTGTAGATGCTCCACTAGGACCTCCTCCAATTCATGAGGGCTTTTCATTTCTCAGCCCGTCAGAATGGGATAAAAGCGCCAGTTCTAAAAATGCCCTGTTGCTACATCCTCAGAATAGTAGAGTTCCTTGGGAAACATCCTTTCCAGCCTGCTTGGAGTGCCGACATTGGCCTGCTGCCGAGGACGCTGCGCGAGAGCTGATGGATATGGTATGCCGGGCAGATCTCTCGTCCCAGGGCACAGTGCCGGAAACATTAAAAAATGGAGCCAAAGAAAACAAGATGAACGAATTGATAGATACGTCGGTTGCTTGTGCAATCCATCTCTACCCGACCGCGAGTGCGCCGAAAATTCGAATACTGACCAAAGCTCTAATATTCCTCTTTCTACATGATGGTAAGCCAACTCATTTTGGGGGGAGAGGGGGGGGGGGAGTCGGGGGCCAGAGGAAAATTTCTAACACAGGGATATAGACATAGTTGAATATACCTCATCCAAAGACGTAAGTTAGACCAGCGATGGGGGGAAATAGAAGACGTCCCCTTGCGTTACCCGTATTTCCTATAGCCGCTTACATGATTATCACAGGACACGACGCTGATAGACCAGGCGCTCACAGACCAGACCGAAAACCTGGAAAAATTCGATGAGATGAGACTTAAGCACAACCTCTTCTGGAATTTCTCGAAAGAAGTTCTCGAGACCGACCCTGTACGAGGCCGAAAATTAATCGAAGCCATTCTCGGCTATGCAGACTTCTCTCGGAATCATGCGCCGACGTCCAATACCCGCTTTGAGCGCTTTTCCGACTACCTTGCATTCCGGAATGGCGACATTGCGAATGGGTAAGGCCTTGCCTTTCCAGTTTCCGCCCGCAAACCCCCCCCCCATCCTAGAGTTTCCACCGTTAACGGGCTTGAATTAGTTTCATGATTGCGGCCCTTCAATTTAGCTGCGATTTCGAACCAATGGATGAGGAGGTGAAACTTTTTGAAACCTTGACAGAGATATACATCCGCCACTCTTTCTTGATCAACGACCTGTACTCATACGAAAAGGAACGGCTAGAGATGAAAGTGCAAGGCGCGACCTTAATTAATGCGGTCAAAGCACTGCAGGATACCCTTTCGGTATCTGCCAGCACCGGTAAGGCCGTGCTTCGATCCCTTATCTGGGACCTCGAACGGCAGATGCATGATATCTACAGCGGACTCCTCAAGGATCACAGTTTGAATAACAGGCAGCTGCAATATGCACGAAGGATTATTGAAACCACGGCAGGGAATATATATTACTCCGCTACAGTGGGGCGTTATGCAAAACCAGCCGTTGAGGCAAATAACGGCATTGGCGAGATGATGGAGAAGTTTTAAAGTGCATTATTGTGGACGGCGCTAGATCTTCCAGGTTCTTCTACCTTTTTTTTTTTTCTTTTTGGATTCCAGTTTTTCCTTTTTACCGGATCCCATTTGATTTCTACCCTCGCTTGACTGTTTGTTTTCTTTCTATTTATTTATTTATTATATATTTTTACTTTGGTTCTCTGGGACGGTGTGGATGGGGAACAGAGGGCTGTTCCAGATCACGTTTCCGTGTTTTTTTCTTTTTCCTGTTCTTTTGGCCTCTGCAACTTTCAAATTCGTATTATATGTATCATGTATGTATGTCCTGGCTAGGATCATTTCACCGGGCGACAGCCCCACGAATGAATCAAGGGAATGTTTATTATCAGGATGACCATCATTGGCCTTTATTCTACGGTGTCAATTTCCGAGAGTCTAGCTACCGTGATACTAATGCCAAATCTATGCGTACTATATAGTGCAGTACATTACGACCAATATTCCCTTCAGGATACCTTACATGTAGTACATCGTTCTATTCTAATATGGCATGTAAGAAGGAGGTGCATCTACATCTCCCAAAGATGTCTGACTGCACACCCACTAAGTTGAGGGTGCCATCACATTACCGCAGAGCCACGTGAGCACTACTATGCACCCCTCGAAGCCTCGTACAGAATCCTGGGTGAGAAGGGATATATATATGATTGAAAGAAAGCGGACGCCACCATAAATCTACGGATATCATAGAATTCCCCAAGGTCCTGCGGGGGGCTCTTGTAAACACCTTGCCTGGCTGGTCGAGAAATGTAGGTCAGTGCCTCAGGTAATAGTGTCATGATTACTAATCAATAAAACTTGTAATAAACGGTCGACGATAGCGGAGGATCGAAAAGAAAGAACAAATGACATGACTTGAATGTCTATATTATACACTTGGATACCTAGAGTGATCACGACATGCTTTTTTTAAAAAAAATAACATAGTACATACACGGCCCTCTAGAGAAGGAGGAAAGCGTATATAATATTCTTCTGAGGACTCTATGCCGACCCGGAGTCGAGTAGGAAGGAGGAGAGAGCCTTGAAGCTTCCGAGTCATGTGCGGCACCGCGTTCAATCTGAATTTGTATCCAAACTTCAAGCATAGGTATTCGATTTGTGGTGCCGGTGTGGATCGGGAGCGCGTAGCACATTCATTAATGCATTTCAGTATTTATGAGGATGTGAAATGCCAAGTTTTTCAATATGGCGCGGGAATCGACTTTGGTATTGCGAAGGTATGAAGCTAGCAAAGAGTTTCTAAGACACAGGAATTTATTAAATTATTAGCAGTTATGTTATACTTGTGTGTGTGTATGAAAGAGAGATGGGTCGGATTAATTGAAGTGTCGATAATTAGTATACGCAATTTTCCCACAGAGAAGCCGACTTAATATCATACCGATTATTCGACTCACACTAAAAATCAACAACTGCTATTTTGATGTATCCAGCTTCAGCAGCGGGAATCGACAACTGTTATGCCATTCTACCAGATCGAACAGTACGAAGTATAATGTGGGAACACTGCACATAGTGGACAATGAAAGAAACGATCGGGGATTCGAAATAGTCGCAATGAAATAACAAGGAAGGGAACATGGCCACAAGTTTAAAAACGGTTTACAAAAGTGGTGAGCACATATTAATATCTTCACAATGTAACAATGAGAGCTAATTCTCCAAGTCCCAGGCAGGCATTTTAAGTGGCCGTGAGACTCGGGCGTTTCATTCTAAACCCATCATCACTCATTCAATCTATTTGCGAGACGTGTTGTATGCCCTACTAGTGCTAATCTCATCTGCAAGGGTCTCTCGGAATCAATAACTCAACGTCTCAGACTATATTACTGTGGATTGTTGTTTCGAGGTTAGGAGAG
Source organism: Pseudotulostoma volvatum (assembly GCA_019804575.2). Taxonomy (NCBI): domain Eukaryota; kingdom Fungi; phylum Ascomycota; class Eurotiomycetes; order Eurotiales; family Elaphomycetaceae; genus Pseudotulostoma; species Pseudotulostoma volvatum. The sequence continues at coordinate 4,959 of JAHQZX020004284.1, forward strand.
GCTTATATGTATTGTACAGGCAGGTGGACTAGGTAGGTAGCCAATAAGAGATACCAGGAAAGAACAGTCAGGGGCTCAAGGGTTTAGAAATAAACTCCATATTATTTCTCATATATATCAGCTGCATACCCCCCCCCCCCCCCAATGTGTGATACTAACATCAATGTCCCCCTTCCATTAAGCGGTCGAATGTGCCGAGTTACCCATGTGCATGTTGCATTGAGTCCCCCAGGAGCTCCGTTACTATATACTTGCTAATATGGAACAACTAGTCGCTTGCAGAAAGCCTTCAACTCGGCTATACATACTTTATAATCGGGATAAGCCTTTTGTGGGCACAGCTTAGGCTTAGAAAGAATCATGCGGTTTATAAGGAGCGCATCTAGTGCTAATTGCCATCTTCCTAAAACAGAAAGAATCGCCATTTGCAATTGAGACTGGCGCTACCCCTAAGATTAAGCATAATGTTATGCAAAAAAAAGAAAAAAAAATTTTTTTTTTCTTTCGACATAGCCCAAAACCTACATGGAATTGCAAGCTGGGACTATGTAGGTGAAATACAATAAATATATGCAACATTCCCCCCGAGAAGGGAACCAGTGATGTCATATGAAGCGAAGGGAAAGGAATAATTTAGCATGAACGACCACTATTCAGGTAATTCTTCCATAGTCCATAATGTGTAATTGTCCGGTGCAATATACCCAGTAGTAATAGGTAATAGTATATCCCGGACTAGTAGGCATATGATCCAATGGAGTTATTATCTATGTATACGGATATAGATGTTTTGAATCAATATCCGATTTATTATAACTATATATATACATACACCTACATAATATTTAGGACTTCTCGATCCGGTTTCATCTTTCAATCGCATCAGCCGAGCAATCTACAGATAAGCAGATCCTGCTCATCAGTGGGGGAAACCCAAGGCTAGCGAGCAAGTGGATCGACGGTAACTCGCCGAGATATTGGCTGAGCCGGAGTTCGATCAGCACCGCCACACAAGATCAGCCAGTCAACGATCGACCAAAAAAAAGGAGCTTCCCCGCCGCTTATCATGCTATGATACCTAAATAGGGCTACTACGTAGCTAGAGCTCATGCCCAGGCCACCGGATCGAAAATGATCAACCTGCTAGTAACTTAGATAAGATCAATTCGGAAACCGTACCTAACTTTCGTATCCTTCAAAAGTCGAGGGCAAACTTATTACTATTAGGGTCGGACTCGGGTGAATAACCCTTGCCGGATATAATCGTTGTGCACTGCTGGTATACATGTATATGGATGGATGGAATTGCGCACTACCTAATTTGTCACTTGTTATTTTTCTTTATGTATGGAGCGGACGGGACAAGACGACGGGATCTCCACAGCGGCGGCGGCGGGCGGCGTGTGCGGAAGCAGGCGGCCCGTTTCAGACGGTCTGGTGTGTTAAACCATTTCACCATCCCTATAATAGTATAGTAGGATGGGGCAGTACTTGCAAGTGACCACCTACGCCTACGTAGGAGATCCGTGTAGAGTACTAATGCATGCGCTGACTCTACTGTACGGGATAGATCACAGTGTGTATACGAAATATAAAGTGTGGCCCTTTTATATACTGCATCACACATGCCGGACTCTATCAATTCGCTTCGTATCCGTGGGGACATCCTTTGTTGATGCCCGTTATCGGACAGAAGTTTCAGAGCCAGATGGACTCTCGTGCTGCGCGTGGGATGGCGAGGTGGCTTCTTTTTCCGAGACACGTCTGTGTGCTCTTGCATCAATAAGGGTCTTTAAAAGTGGGTAGTCTTTGCTATCGTCACTTGAATTTATTTTTTTCCTTTTCTTCTTCCCCGTATTTCCTTGAGAAACTTAGAATTCGTTGGTAACTGTATCTCCGAGTCAGCTAATGCTGACTCTAGCTGACTGGCCCAAATGCGGTCAAACTAAAAAGCGGAGAGAAAAAAAAAAAAAAAAAAAGAAAAAAATCATTGGAACCCATATCTATCAATGTGACCTTCGGGTATTATTTATAAGAAAGATCAAGAAATCTATAGGATGCTGCTTGTAACTTCTTCCATAGATCATATCGTCCTTCTAGTAAGACATAGCAATAAAAAGTATGCTCTAGCCAGATCAATATGATTCAAGCAATGCATGCAAACCAGCAAAAATAAATCTCGAATGAATCAAACGGAGGAAGATACTGCCAAAGCCGCAATTTTCGCCAAAGTGGGTAAAAACAGACATCTAAATAGGGGCATCACGAAACTAGAACATCCTCCACAGGGCGATCTAAAAGAACAAGGCATTAGGGGGAGTTAGTATTGCAGATTCCCCAGTAAACACGGCAATGATACTATATATGTTATGTTGAGGCACAAAAGGGAAACTTAGGTTGGTCTAAAAGGCTTCAGACAGATTGATGAACTCTAACCGAGTCCAACATGTTATAACCAGCGTTGAACATCGTCTATCATGGGGGCATAAATTCGACGTCAAATCTTATGAAAACCATAACAACCCCGGCCATATGCAAATCATGAGCAGCCGAAAGGCTAATCTAATCCATGACACAGTTGAGACAACCGTTCGTAGTTGGCGGTCGACTATTCGTACCGCTGAAAAGCAAAGGACACCAATCTAAGGGTGTCTTGTGAGTAAGTCGTCATGCACCCATGGTCAACTACCACGTTTCCTAGGCTACGGGTTAGCAATTATGCAAAAAAACATAAATAGTAGCGAGCTCACGGTGATATATTGTCCCGCCTCCCTCTTATGTTTCCAAAATGTCTCCGCTTCCTCGCGGTTAAGGGAGCCTTTGGCCATCGAGATGCTAATCAATGCTGCTTCAACGCCCTCTCCCATACCTCGGCTACTTCCACAAACAAAGATGCGTCCGTCGACAGCATTGATAACAAACCAGACAAGATCGGCCTGGTGGTGCACTTCCTCTTGAACATATTTGCTTTCACCGCGCCGACTCTGTACGACTGTTCTTACTTTGTCCTCATCTACGCCCCATTCGCCGCTATATAGCTCGTCCAAAAGGGAATCTCGGACGCCCTGTAGAACCCAAACTTTGTTCGCGCAGTTGGCGGACTTAAGACGTCTCTGTACGAAGCCGCGGAATGGGGCGATTCCAACACCAGCTCCTATCAAAAGCATGGGGCCATCCGAGGAAAACTCTCGCGCGAGAGGATTGGTCATCAAACCTCGGAACATGGGGACATAGAAATCAATGGTGTTGAGAGCGGCACCATCGTTCTCCGCGGCTATGTACCGATGAGCAAGGTGCTGAAGGAACCCCGATCCGACTCCAGTACGCTTTCCTCGCTTCCAATCCGGTGTATCATGGACTGTAACGGCAAATTCGATGAGGCGACGTTGTTTGCTTTCGTTAGGAGAGGACGAGACGAGAGGGTCATGCGAGAGGGAATAGAAGCGAGGCATAAGTGAGTTCAGAATAGAAAGGAGGTAGTCCAGGGGTGGCTGTGATGAAGGGAAAGCATGTAGCAGCTGTTCAAGGCTAACATGTGGCCCCGTGCGAAGATCACAGAATGTACCCTGTCCCTGAGCGGAAGAGAGAAATAATAAGATCTTCTTCTCATTCGGCTCCGCCGCATATTCTGCCAACAATCGCAGAAGGGGTTTCGTGGGAGGGTAGCTTTGGATGTCCGTGCACCATCTTAGCAGCTCTCTCCGCGTTGTAATTAAGTCCCTAGGCCTATCATCGCCCCATATTGTAGGCCAGCGTCCCTTTGTTGTGTGCAGCATCACTTTCTTGTCTCTGAGAATTTTTGGAATCCCAAGACAGTCAAAGACCTCTTCAACCATAGCGTCGTCATTTTGGGGGCAAACACCAATTGCGCCTCCTACGACAAAGTCCACATTTCCGCTTTCAATAGGGTAATCTGTCACATCAACATCGAAGTGGTATGTTCGCTTCTCAGCACCAGGTTTTGTTAGCTCCCGGACGTGGTGTAGCGGTGCACGGAAGACTTCATAGGGCGCATGGGGTTGGACAAATCTCGGAGGTTGATCTGACGGCACTGGCTCTAGATCTCTAACACCTAGCTTCGCAGTGGAGAAGAATACAGTCTTCTCAGGGAGCGGAACAATATTAGTAAGTTCACTTTCCAGAGAGAGTAGACCGAATTTTAGATTCAAACTTCGAAAGGCCTGATTTTTTGGTTGGTCAATAGGATGACTGGTTGAGCTTAGCGCGCTGTCCTTCAGCGGCTGCATAGCACAACAGCCGCCTCCACAACAGACCTTCTCAACCAGCCGTGTCCCTTCATTGCCGACCCTTTCCAGAAGCGTATTCACATCGTTTGAATTTTCGGATGGAACTGTCGCGCGCTGCCGAATCGCTATCTCCGGATAACTGAGTTTATCGGTGGCATCGTCCGATTGCAAATCAGTTGCCGGCGTTGAAGGAGCTTCCGAGTCACTCTCCGAGAAACCGGCAATGGATAACTGAACAGATTGAGAGTCCTGAGTGCTACCGGGATCGGATCTCAGCCCCGAAAGATGAGAAATTGACTGATGCTCTTCCGGAATCGGGTTGCCAAGAAGACTCTTATGGCTTCTCTCTGCAACCGGGCACGTCAACATCGACGCCATCACCCGAGACAGCGATGAGATAAGAGGAACTAGAGTGAGAGCCCTAATGTCAGCAACATTACACCAGCCATGATACAGGATCGCGAAATTTTTGTCATGTGTGATTTATGTCGAGCAATTGATTGGTGGGGATCGGTGAGGTAGGGGTGCTGGTACACAATCATGCTAGTACGAAATAAAACGGTGACGACGCACACAAGTGAGTTGCAAGAATTCCTAGGAAAAAGAGTGTGAAGTATCGTACGCCTGATGCGGCCGATTGAGGGAAGGAAACAAGAGCGTCTAACTAAGTGAAGGAATAAGTGGCGACAGGAGGCGAATCGAGCGACCAAGTCCGAGGCAGGCTTATGCTCCCTTAATCAAATTATAGATCAAAACGGAGAGAAATAACTCTTTATGATAGTTATCATCTCTACTACTTAGCGGACGATAAGATGGAATCTTCGAAGGATGATCAGAGAGCAACATGAATGATAAATACCATGATTCTGATGATTGAATACGGGTTTGGAAAAATGATGAGATGTTCTTGATGCGTCGGTACTAAGGATCGGCGCGGTGATATCAGATTGTAGTATGATAGGTACCTAGTAACTTCCGGAAAAGGCTCCGCACTATTAATAAATACCATTACGACTTACGACCAACCCACCCCCAGTTCGATACTGACACTCACGTCACGTCCAAGGTTACTCGGTGCCGCTCTTCGGCATGTCTCCATGTCTCCATGTCTCCATGTCTCCTTGCTTCTCTCAGAATAGTAACTTTCTTTTATCATCTGATCGTCTTCAATGTTGGGTTTGGCCTTGCTCAATCATTCATATCGGAGAGAAATCAGCCGCTTCCCCGGGTACCCGACAATTGGCGGGTTTGCCATAGGCAATTGAAACGTAAAAGTGTGATAGGCTGAAGGTCGATTGTATTGTCTTTACAATCTTCAAATCCCACAGAAAGCAAGTTCAGGAACGACTAGCATGGTTCCTGCTTACATAGTATAATAATAATTAATTACCTTGGGTATCTCCCTGGGGTGCTTACATTCATTCGTAGGTGCTGTCGTAATGGGCCAAAAAAAGCCCTTTAACCCGTTTCCCAGAAACAATTTGAACTTCATCACATCAAATCAGCTCAATTTTTTTTTTTTCTCACTTAGATTTTCTATAGGGAAAAACAAATTACGTTTGAAGTAGGGCTATATGCGCTATCGCGTGCAGAGCCTTGTTGGTCTAGACAAAACCTTCAATTAATTTTCCTCGTTTCTCGACGCAACCACAACCAACCCCATGCCTTTGACCTCAAAATAATTTGCATTCTTTTATGCAACGCCCCATACTGTCTCGTATTTGACGTTTTTATTCGTTTCCATATGTTCTTGAGAATGCAAGAAGTAGCAGTAGTAGTAGCTGTTGCTGTGTTATTTTACGTCTTTAAGCGGCCGAAAGGCTGCTTAGGACGGTATTACAGGTAGTGATGCATATGTAGGTATGCATGTATGTATGTACATACATGGGGCACTATTTGGCGCCGGAGGTAGATACCCCCAGAGATCACCCGTCGCTATTTTTGTGTGTGCAGGGCGGACAAATCGTTCCCCTATGCGTGGTGAGGGGCTTCATAACAAAGCTCTCGCTCAGTCGGAAACTCCTCTTGGTGCATTTCCAGCTGTGACAGGGGACTTTCTCCCGCCACAATTGCAGGTGAGCTCAGCCCCATCATGGCCAAGCCGCTCATCGTAATCAGCGAAATCCCCATGTGCAGACGGCAGCAAGGACTCGCCCCACACTCGTCCTACTGAGCCCTTTGTGAGCGCTACTCTTCCAAGGCTCTGGGGCTTCTATCTGTCTTCTGAGGTGCCGGGGCCTAGCCTGTTACCTCCATGAATTTCAAGGTAGTGGTTTCGGGGGCCAAAAAGAGTTGAGATGTAAGTGTTCTAGTACTAGTAGATGTTCAAATGACACCGGTAACACTAACTGAAGTTATAATTATCTAGACTATTGTCCCTAGCCCAGCGAATCACGAATCAGCTGAAACAGACCCGGACGACTATTGAAGCAGACAGAGAACGACGAAGGAACAAGAGAAAGTTGAATTCTGAGCCTTGAATGGCCCAGAGAGGCCTCCTTACGAGCCCCGAGAACTGATTACATACAGGCAGAATGGCTTACCAGGGAAAACAACAATTGCATTCTCTAATATTGGGTATTGTGCCGCCTAATGGTTTGTGGCTTTGCCCATGAGCTACGGGAAATGGTTGACAACTATTTCCGATTCGTGCCTTCAACCTGCTTCTGTTGACGGCGCCCTGAGATATTTGTCAAAAGTGGCAACCCAACGGAAGTGGCCAGGTTTGGAGCTCATATAGTTGGGGATATCTTGGTGTGGTTTCAGAAACATGAGTCTTTTACAATACCACCGCTAATAATCTCTGGAATTTCAACGAAAGTCATGAAACCGGCTTTCTGATTGGTGTTTTGAAGAATTTGAAGGTAGTAGTAGTGGGTTAGGTCGGTGACGCTACGTATTTTGGAGATATGGGCAAAATTTTTTTCGTAAAGAGTTCTTTGAGGACACCATTCAGGCTCAAAAAGACCTGCGAATCAACGCTTAGGCACTCAGCTGATCTACCGGCTCCTTACTGTTGACAATTACTACTCACACTAGGAATTACCGTTTATCAACTATCTCGATCAATGTGATATTAAATTCATTACTCTGCCATCTTACATAACGCACTTGATGCAGCCCCCCGATTTTCGGTATTCAGTTCCTTGAAGTGTAGCCACCAACGGGCAATAGCCGGTCAAGTCCGCTAATGAGAAGCTCAATTGCGGGTTTATCAACTTTCCAGGTCACTTTAATTCGTTCCATTCACCATCGTTTGGAAATCCCTATTGCTTAGCGAATAGTGTGAGAATGACTTGCATCCATGTGGTTCTGAGACAGCCACAGTCTGATTCGATACGATGCATGTAAAGAAGTCGAATCAGCCGCAGCCCTTGCCGATAAAGGCCCAGCCTCAGTTCAAACGTGGAAGACACTCAATGGTGGGAATAAGATGCTGTTGACGCTGTCAAAGGCCTCACATGTTAGCTCTAAGTACGGAACCCAATTAAGCTCATCAAGCCGCAAAATACTCAAACGGGCCGAATTTGCAGCCACTGGAAGCTTTCTTATTAGTCGCGAACTGGATGAACATCAGGCTAGAAAGCCGAAGGCTTTGAGAGAGCGAAAACCAAGACGTCAAGTTGTTACAAAGGGAAGCTTGATCAACGTCGGGGCGCTTCGCCAGGGGGAGGCGAAATGAATAGCATAAGATAAGGGGGATTTCTTAAAGAGTCAAATGGCTGAAGTCCGGAAGCATACAAGAGCCAAGCAACGAGAGCGCCAGGAGGCTTTCCTGAAGGGAATTACAACTTATAAGGAGAAGGTCGGAGGAAACATAAGATGATAGTATTAAAACTTGATCCTTATAAGTTGCAGTCAATTCTGAGTAGAGGAACTATCAAGGACAGCCGATTCTGTTGCTTTCGATTCGTAATCCAATTGAGAGTCTTAACGATATTTATACGGTATCATTATAAATAATGTCCAAATAAGACTCTGTTTGCCTCACCGGCAGCCATATGTGCTTTCGACGAGCCATCTGAGATTTTGTCCGGTGGTAATGTAGGAGGGATTGAGATCATGACTCTACCTGTGGTAGTGACATGATCTGACATTAATGTTGTATCTGAGCTAACCTGGTGACAATACGACTAGAGAGCGACAGCGAATTACTTTGGTATTTGGATCAAATTGACTATTCAAACTTCATCAAATATACTATTATGTAATTACTAAGTCATGAGGTCATATATACTAGTATGATGTGGGAGAAAGCTTAAGCGCTGAAGCACAACTCCACATGATTGCCGCCTTGTTGATTATTGGACCAGTACTGTAATCCACTCCGTTTCCAGGTAAAAATGATTACATACCCTATACAATGTATTCATAATAATTGCATTTGTAGCTATCACCATGATGCAATCACAAGGGAAGGAAAAGGGGAGAGAAAGAGAAGGGAATAGAGGTCACTAATATGAGACAGGGTGGAATAAATCGAGTATCGCTGAGTTAGCATCGCTTGGAAAAAAATGGGAAATCCGTCAGTCTGCTAGAGGCACTTGTTAGAAGATCACGTTAATACAGTGTAGAGAGAGGGCGCAATAACAGCCTTTTAAGGCGTGGGTATTGAACTTCTTGTAGTCTTTGGTAAATTAGAAAGGTTGAAAGACCCGTACAAACTTCAGCTCTCTAGCATGATTAAAGCATTTGAAAGACTCACATCAGATTGTGATTTTGAGCAACAATCACATCATGATATACAATACCATTCCCAAGTATAAGGGAAGGAAAAGGAAGAGAAGGGGATAGAGATGCTAGGGGAAGGCTTAAGAGTATGCACCCATATGCTTGCTTTTATCTCGTTCACGATCGATTCGATTCTAATTTAGCATAGGCACGACATTAACTTAGGCCGCATAAGGTGGGTTTGCAGGGAACAGTGGCTTAAGAAAATGTAGGCTTTCTACCTGACGGCATTTAAGGGATAGAATTAAGCCTCTCAAACGACACCCGACACTCTGAATAATAAGCAAAGCACGAATATCACTATGACTAGATGCATCAGAAGAATTGACACTAAGATATGACAGGGTGGTGTACGCACAGGCATGCCCGGACCAGTACATAGCAAGGAAAATAGAAATGGGGAATGGAATCAGATGCTGACGGCGAGCCCGAGGATTTTCTAGCTAAAGTGGCCTGGTCATGGTACACATATTACATAAGGTTGACAGCAGTCATCTGACGAAGAGATCACGAAAGGTAAAGTTGAAAGAAGAGAACCTGGGCTCCGGGTAAAAATGCCTGTGCAATCTGTATGATCCATAAGTATGATAAAGGAACCGTCCAATCAATGATCGCGCTAGTAGTTTCATGATTCAGCACGCCCCACATTATTAGACAATAAAGTTACATCCAAGCACAGATGATTTTGTTTAATAATCTGGAGAAACCACAAACTAAAATCAATAATAATTACTGATAGATATATACTGCTAAGTATGAAGTTCTGTTTGGTACTAATCACCCGGTGCAACATTCATCCTAGGTTTATAGACCAAACGTATTTGATCCATATGATCTGTCTCGTGGTCTGTGTAGTTATGAGCATGCATCCAACTAGTTATTATTCAATCAACAAAACCGTGCTCATATTGGAATAGTACATGCATACTTAATCCTGACAAGCTGAGTCCCAAGCTGTCTATCCTTCTGCCATGTTAGCATTATCCAAGTTTTTCCTACATATGCACTTATCACCACTGCAGCCGGCAGAGAAACGGCAGAATGGCAAAAAAAGGAAGTTAGTTCAGTTTCAATCCGATATTAGAAGTGTTCTTTCCAGCTCCTTAGTCCCAGCACAAAATATATATTTAGTACATCTTATTATAGTGTAGTTTTTACAAGACGAAAAGCGGTGTTTCTTACACTTTGCTAGATTATAGAGTTAAACAGTGTACTATTCTTTAAAAATAGCAGAGTACAGCCGAAAAATATGTTCATTACATAGATACATTTTTTCATGGCACCGTAGGGAGGTTACCGTGCCATAAAATTAATGATTGAGTTATGGTCCTCTGTTTTCTGAGTACTAATTCCCTAACCACAATATAGTCTTAAAAAATGGGAAATCAAATAGACCGGGCTGCCTCCAAAAGAGCCGAATCCCTCCAAATAACTTTGAAGGTTTGGCTTTTTCTTATCAGATTAAGCATGGCATGGCGGCTTATCTGACCATGTGCACGCCAAGAGATTGCGCCATCTGGGCTAGCATCGTTCAGTGCGCCGAGCAGCAAAGCCGATCAGTGCTAATAATGGGCGTGTGCGGTCCGGCAGATCCGGTGATTACCACATTACACTGGTCTAGTGCACCCTCACCACACTTGTAACACTGTAATAAATGTTATACCAATACCAGACTAAATACCAAAAAGTACCTAGTATACAGGTGCTGACCTCAGCAAACTTCACACACAACATTGTTAAATGAAGAGTATTAATATTGGTATGGAAAAATACGCTGAACTTAGGTCTTGGAGAGGAAGATAAGACCTGTGAACTTGTGGAAAACCAATCACAGGAGGCACACTGGAGCTCTACTTTTATACTAACATGGTTAATCAGGCGTGCTGTTTTGCTACGTGGGCGCTATAGATGTTTATTAAAGAATACAATGATTATATCATACCACGAAAATCCTCTCTTGGCTTTGACCGAAGAATCAAGGTCAGCAAACTGCGATAGCTACACCTCACCACAGATAATGGTTTATCTTGACGGAGTTATGTACCTTGTCATCTTAAAGCCTTTCAAAGTATGTGGCCTTCAGCTTGAAGGCCATGCAGTAGATGGTGAGTATGATTCTTTGGCTCCATTTTCAAGTTAAACACATTTCCTAACTCGGAGCGCATCATATAGGGAGATATGAGGCTCTATAGGAAGCCCTTCCTATCATAGAGTTCTCGCTAAAAGCCATCAAGACTTTAGTAGACTGCTACGGCGGTGGTGGTGGTGTTCTTTACCCTGATATAGCTGCCTTTGATGTGTGGAGCTCTACAGGGGGTGGCATCCGGCCTGTCACCAAGACCTGGCCCATACAAAGGAAATGATGCATAAGGAATGGTCAGACCTTAGTGGCCAATTGTTCGTTACATACATGTTTCGTGCGCGACTTGGTATTAGGGCGACTGCTACGGCTTGCGCCGGTTTTCCTGGGTACTACACTAGGCACTAGGACCTAACAAATGACCGATATCTTCTTCACAACATCCAGCTTGGGTGAGACGAGTTTGACAAATATTACTAGCTCATCGACAAGCCCATTAGCCCATGTCGCTGCGATATCACAACATCCAAGATACAAATGGTGATGGATCGAGAAAAGGTGGGAGCATTTCCCTGATTGGCAAAGCACATGGCAATAGGCATGGTACAAGTCGACGACGATGGGGGATCTTCTTGACTCAGTTGATTCAACCGGTACTATAACCTCCCGGACCCGGGAGCTAGCTGGAAAAATCGGCCGACTCGCCACAGATGGAATACCTTATGGATGATGATTCCCACAGCGGCAATGATGAAGAGGACCCATTAATGACTACAAATTTGACAAAAGTCCAATGCAAGAATATGGATAATCCTATCGCTTACTGGTATGAGAAGCGCTTCAAGCTATCGCCCAATCTTTCAACTATTGCACTAGACCTGTTCGAAGTTCCGGCCATGAGCGCCGGTCCCGAAACGGTGCTCGGCAGTGTAATCGGTGACAATTGAAGATGGATACCACATGTGCTGCTACCTGCCTAAGCAATGGGATAAGAATGGGATGATTAACTAGGTCCCGGAGTAGTAGGCACCTAGAGAATACTATATAATCGTGGGGAAATATGATCAGCGGTCCGTGTGCAAAATCACTGAGAACATATGTAGTGTAGTTTTTTTAACTAGGCTCATAGTTTAACCCCCGAAGCTGCATACGGCATAAGCACTAGAATATTTATTCCCAAGCATCAATCAGCGTCAGTGTTTCTGAGTCTGACAGCCCTCTATGTACGATAGAATAACCATATTCGGTAACAGAAACAAAAAGAATCTGGCTGTTTTTACCTAACTGTGCAGATCAGCCGAACATGGCGATTGGATCTACCCTGACCGAAACACTTCCTCCGGTGTCGGAGTGGAGGTCATGAATGCAGCATGGCCCGATGGCCAGTTAGGACCTGCCACCGGATGGGGACATATAGGTCGAAGAAGAGCTATATATATACATATGGGCAGTCGTGGGGGAAAACCTCCATGTAAACCCCCATTGGGGACAAAATCGTGCATGCAATGCTCGGTGTCATAGACGGGCAGTATAGCGAGCAGGATTTTCCGTAGCCATATGATTTCTTGTGATGCGATAGCGAGGCCAACGCATTTAGCGTCGTGCGTAGAGGTGGTGGCTGGAGCCATTCAATAGAAAGATAAAGCCAGATGTTGATTCTGATCTACGGTAAATTATCTAAGTTACTGTATCCAGTAGATTTGGTGTAGGGGTGGAAAGGATATTGAAAGCTATGCCAGGATCTTTGAGTGCCGACTATTAGATAGCGTAGGACTCGTTTTAAAGTTGCGACGTGTTTCTCGCCCAGTGGTGTTATTTATTAATGGATTGGATTGGATGCGAACTTCATAGCAACTGAAGGCCGACAACGCGTCCAGGAGCGCGAAGGTGCTAGTGAAAGCCACAAAGGAAGCGTGGGATCTGTGGTCAATCTGGACATAACCGGGTGACATGGCCGAGTAAATATTATAGACTAATATAGCTACAAAGGATAGAGCGGGATGAAAAGGCTTGAAGAGGCTTGTTGATTCCTCTAGAAGAGCTGACGGGCAGGTGATCGGACGGAGGATCAGCCGATCAGGATGCCTAACCCATTTAGGTAATTATGCCTATTCCTGACAAAACAAATTGATTTCGAGTAGATATAAGCTATATTACAACTCGATTTACTGCAGAGAATATCGGGACTATGAAATAGGGCATTCAAACACTACAATCGGTGCCGTAGAGTCTATTGTGGCCGACTTGGTGGCATTCCCGCTTATAAGTTACTTCATGAGTTTGAAATTTGAATTAACCAGAATTCAATGCAGACACTACCCACTACTATCTAAAACATTGGGTTACTACTAAGTGCTGTCGGAATCCCGGTCTTAGTATATAGTACTGACTGAGTGACCGGTAGGTCATTCATTGGGCCTTTTTGGTCTTGTGGTGTAGTGGTAAAGCCGGCGGACCGCTTCCTCACAAGTACAATAATTGAAGTTGTGAGAGCTCTTCACTTCTCCGACTTGAGGGGGGACGTTTAGGACCATTATCAGACAAGGCCTTTATGTGCTGTATGGCTAGTACGGTAGTGCCGTGGCATCTTTTGTATTTGACAAAAGTAAAGCATCGATATTTACATCAGGAATAATTTCCACTTAAAGCATACCATTAAATGAAAAATAAAGACAAACCGGCCGTAGAAGGCAATAGGACTCGAGTGAGCCAATTCTATTATGTTCATTAACTTGATTGAAAGAGAAAAAGAAAGGAAAACAAGGAAATAGATTCACAATTTCGAAAAATAAAATGGTTTTCGGGCTCTTCTCCCACTCCGAGTTTGTACTACAATGCTAACTTCAGCTGTAGGTTGCTCCTCATTCTCATCATTTTCTGGCGCCTTGACATCGCGTGTCGATTTTTCCTCTCCTAGTTTATTAACTGATGCCTTCCCCCGACTTTCCATTTTCGGCTTGTTAATAAACACGTGGGTGAGGTTTGCTAAACAGGTGTCTCATTAACAGCCTCTTGGCAGACGATGACTCCAAGTTGTTGCTTTTTTGCCCTAGTAGATTTGGGGGAATGCGAGATAGCTCTTCCTAGGCGTCTTGAAACCTCCGGTAAGCTTCTCTTTCTTAAAGGGCGCTCTCATTTAAAAACGCAGCCGTAAGAATAGCCTTTGTCCTTCAGTCGACTTGGTCACTTTTTTTTTTGATTTGACTGTGCTGTAATCAAATCCAGATTTGTCGTTCGCCGTACTACAAAATCAGCCATTGCCTTGCAGACACCTTTACAAAGCTTTCCAATATGCAAAACAAGACGCAAATCTAACTCAAAGGCATGATCACAGTCACCTTCCACGATCGTCTCAAACAGCTCATTGACATGTGCCACATTCCCGGGCATAATCGGCACTTGAATCGACTCCCTAGCTGGTCCTGTCAATGTAAGAGTTGAGGGTGGTGTAATCAGTCTTGTATTTGGCTCTTCCGGAAGTTGCTCCAACATGATTTCCGAATTCCAAGGTTCCAGTCCGGTCAATTTCCAAGCCTTCTCTATACCTACAGGGGTAATCTGTAGCGTGCTGTACAACGGGAAGAGAGAAGTTGGAGAGCACGGATGAGTGATGAGGGAAGTTCTACGATTAGTAAATTTTGCGTATTGAAACCTGCCAGGCCTCTCTCTCTGTGCACTAGCACTGATCTATATATACATTCATTGGATATCCGTGCATTATCTAGCTTGAACTCGACTCAGTGAAATCCAACTCGGTAAAATCCGACTCGGTGGGATCCGAATCCAGTCAGATCATAGGAGCTCCCCTTGTAACGGTTGTTACATAATCACCTTGTCTCTAGCCGCGCCATATATTTCTAAGAAATCTATCTTGCCAAGCGAATAGTTGACGATATACTTCGACCGCCGCTGGATACTGGCTTTGTAAGCTGCGGCTAAGAGAGAGAAAATCCCAACCTCGAGAGGTGGCGGAAGGTGGGTTGTATGTGGGGGAAGGCATAAAGGAACGATCATTGAAGCTATGTAGAGTGGAATAGCTTTGGTTGTAACATGTGACCCATGGCCGTCCAAAAGCAGCATTCTGTACTCGTCACCACATCAAGTTTCCGGCTCGAAACATGTCTTGATCCATTCGAGACCAACCTCATCACCTGTCTATCCATTTTCAGACAAGGCAATATAGACCCCAGGAAGTGCTGAAAACCAGGATTTCTGATGCTTTTTCCCTTTGAATAATAGAATCCATGGTCTCGTCCGACCTCCATCTTATGATGTACACTCAATAACAGAGACCCATTCTCGGTTCCCAGACTGTGTCATGTATACCTTCCCCTCCTTCGGGATGACAACCCTTAATTTTCCGATTAAGCCTATCATTACTCCTTTCTCGTCCATATTGTAGCAATTTGCCGGCTTGACATTATATTTTTTTTGTACCGTCGTCTTATACAGCTCAAATCAGTGCTGAAAGACTTGTCGGCCCTGGGCTTCTAGGCGCTCCTTATCTAGTCCAGAGACAAATTTCGATTTCAGGTCCGAATTTTGGTTGAGGAATGGCTGTGTCCAGTGGACACCGAGATCATTTATCGCTTAGAAGCTCAATGGTCATTGCACGAAGCTGTTCAATCCGAAATAGGCCAGCCCCAGTATTACATCTCCAAGAGCCAGCCTCAAATTACATCCTCTTCGGTGACAGTCAGATTTTACATAGCCTGGCTAGTCTCTTACTTTGAGATAGCTCCCTTGATTCTACCCTGTAGGGCTGAAAAGTTGACGCCAAACGTTCGAGCCGCCTTTCCTATAGACAACTTCCCGTTCGCATCCTTCCAGACTTTATGAGCTGGACTAATTCGCTTGTCTTTTGGGACCTCCGGAAGGCCACAATCGCTAACTTCATCAGAAGGGGGATCAATATTATCATTCATGATATTGGCGGGGGCGGACTCGGCGGAGTGCGAGAAAGTAATGGTTGGGTGTATACGGAACCGAACTTGCGCCATTTTGACGTCCAATTTAACAAAAAAAAAGTAATAGTAGAATATATGATGATGACTACTTCTCTAATAACGATAAAAAATGGGTTGTTGTGTGGAAAATTACCTGAATAGGACTAGTAGACTGATCAGCTGCTCCGTCTGATTACTTGCCTCCTCGACTCCTCGATATAACAGTCCTGTATTATTGTCGGATGATTCCAGATTGATCGTTTCCCAGCCAACCGCCATGTCCCTTCAGTCCAAGATCATCAAATATGGTTTCAGCTTATTAGAAATGACAATTCGTTGCAAGAGAGTGGAATGGAACCAGAGTCACTTATTTTTCTAGTCGCGTGTATTCACTACCACTGTCTCGGTTTCAGACGGCTCGGGCGCTTACGCGCTTAGCGTTCCACGCTGCCAAAAAAACGCCTCGATTTCCAAAACATTCGCAGATTTTTTTGATTGGTTCACCTTGGCGCTCAGCACCTTTGGTGGAACTTTGATGTCTATGACAAGCATCACGGGGCTCAACATTCGGGACGGGAGCGGAACAGTCTTGTGACAACCGTGGTCACGTGACAAGTACCCAAGCCGAGAATACGGACGGAATATCTCATATTACATTGCATTTTTCAATGTTTGTACTCATGTGTAGTCACTGACGTGGTCCGTGCTCTGGGCGCATGATCTCCGTCTCGAAGGCTCAGCTCAACAGTTATAAAATGGTTCTGGTTAACAGAATATGCTTCTACCCCCAGAGCTGAACGCCAGATGTCCAGTTGGGAAGGTCGTGACTTACAATCATGGCACAACCAGGCTCGGTTACTATGGACGTCACACAGAGACTCTTCTCCGAATTGAAATCCAAGAATGAGGAAGTAAGAGTCAGAGCTGCGCAAGAGCTCTATGACAATATTGTCTCAATCTCAAGAGGTATGTTTGACTGACGATCTCAATGATCGTGACTAACGTTGTTGTACCTTAGAATGGCCCCCCGAGAAATTCCTAGAGTTCTACAACACTGTGAGCCAGCGCATCGCACAGTTTGTGGTTACTGGTAGCGACTCTAGTGAGAAAATTGGTGGTCTTCTTGCATTAGACCATCTTATCGATTTCGACGGCGTTGATGCAGCTCAGAAAACTACACGGTTCGCTAGCTATTTACGAAGCGCTCTTCGAAGTAATGATAATGTCGTTCTGGCATATGCCGCCCGATCACTTCGTCATCTGGCTAAGCCGGGTGGGGCGTTGACGGCAGAACTGGTAGAAAGTGAAATTCAATCTGCACTAGAATGGCTTCAATCTGAGAGGCAGGAGGGTAGACGGTTTGCTGCTGTTCTTATTATCAAAGAGCTTGCGAGGGGCTCGCCGACGTTGCTTTATGGATTTGTTCCCCAGATCTTTGAGCTCATTTGGGTTGCGCTCCGAGATCCAAAAGTGCCTATTCGTGAAACTGCTGCTGAGGCCATGAGTGAATGTTTTGAAATTATTGCTGCTCGTGATGTCAGTGTCCGCCAACAATGGTTTGCACGCATTTATGACGAGGCTTTGCTAAGCTTGAAGTCTAATAATGTGGATTGCATCCATGGTTCTCTTCTTATTCTTAGGGAGCTCCTTCTGAAGGGTGCCATGTTCATGAATGAACATCATATAGCTGCTTGCGAGATCGTCCTTCGTCTTAAGGATCACCGCGAGCCAAAAATCCGCATTCAAGTTGTTCTCACAATTCCTATTTTAGCATCATATGCACCAACTGAGTTCACAAAACATTATCTCCATCGGTTCATGGTATACCTTCAGGCCCAGCTGAAACGCGACAAGGAACGAAATCCAGCTTTCGTTGCAATTGGTAAGATTGCAAATGCAGTTGGGTCTGCTATTGGCCAATATCTCGATGGAATCATTGTCTATATCAGAGAGGGGCTTGCTATGAAAGCGTATGTATGACTGATAATTCCTCCCACTCTCAGGCTGCTGACAATCACAAAGACGACATAGGGCAGCAGTCAACGAAGGCCCCATGTTTGAATGTATCAGCATGCTCTCTCTAGCGGTAGGGCAGATGTTGAGCAAGTACATGGAAGCGCTCCTTGATCCTATATTTGCTTGTGGATTAAGCGAATCATTGACGCAAGCTCTTGTTGATATGGCACACTATATCCCTCCCATCAAGGCTACCATTCAAGAAAAGCTTCTCGATATGTTAAGCATCATCCTCTGTAGGACTCCATTTCGACCTCTCGGTTGTCCAGACAATAGACTTCCACCCTTGCCATCATTTGCAAAGGATTTTTCACCGCAGGAGCTTCACTCAGATGCAGAGATTACGCTTGCACTCCAAACCCTCGGAAGTTTCGATTTTTCTGGTCATATCCTAAATGAATTTGTGCGAGATGTTGCTATCACCTACGTGGAAAATGATAACCCTGAAATCAGAAAAGCTGCTGCGCTAACATGTTGCCAGCTCTTCGTTCACGACCCAATAATCAATCAAACTAGTGGCCATTCAATACAAGTTGTCAGCGAAGTCATTGACAAACTCCTAACTGTCGGCGTGGGTGATCCTGATGCAGAAATACGACGAACGGTTTTAAAGTCATTGGACCGCAAGTTCGATCGTCATTTTGCCAAACCAGAGAACATCCGATGCCTCTTCCTAGCAGTTAATGACGAAGTCTTTGCCGTTAGAGAAGCTGCCATTAGTATTATTGGGCGTCTTTCAAGTGTTAACCCGGCTTACGTCTTCCCTCCTTTGCGAAAGCTGCTGGTTAATCTCCTAACTGGCCTCGAATTTGCAAGCACCGCCCGACAAAAAGAGGAATGTGCTCAGTTGATTAGTCTCTTTGTCGCAAATGCAACGAAGCTGATCAGATCATATGTTGATCCAATGATTACTGCTCTATTGCCTAAGACTACAGATTCTAATTCTAATGTAGCGGCTACCACGCTGAAAGCTGTCGGGGAACTTGCCAATGTTGGTGGCACTGAGATGAAGCAATATCTGCCAGGTCTTATGCCTATTATTTTGGATGCGCTTCAGGACCTATCTTCCCACACGAAACGGGAGGCCGCTTTAAAAACACTTGGCCGATTAGCGAGCAATTCAGGCTATGTGATCGATCCGTACCTCGAATATCCCCATCTGCTTGCTGTGCTGATCACCATTATCAAGACTGAACAAACAGGCTCATTGCGGAAAGAGACCATAAAGTTACTCGGCATCCTAGGCGCTCTTGACCCGTATAAATACCAGGTAAGCCATATTCACGTTGGCCCCCATAATCTCACTAACAAAATGCCAGCAAATCAGTGAATCGTCTCCAGACATTCATCATATCAACGAAGTCCAGACTATGTCTGACGTAGCGCTTATCATGCAAGGGTTAACTCCATCCAATGAAGAGTACTATCCCACCGTGGTCATAAATACTCTCCTGCAGAATATCTTGCGAGAAAACTCTTTGGCCCAATATCATTCTGCTGTTATTGATGCAATTGTCACCATTTTCAAAACCCTGGGTTTGAAGTGTGTACCATTTTTAGGGCAAATCATCCCAGGCTTTCTATCTGTTGTTCGAAGTTCCCCTCCAGGTCGCTATGAGTCTTACTTTAACCAATTAGCTATCCTCGTTAATATCGTGAAACAACATATTCGCGCTTTTCTTCCGGACATAATAGGCGTAATTCGCGATTTTTGGGATTCATCGTATCAGGTGCAGGCTACAATACTTGCGCTAATGGAAGCGATCTCTAAAGCTTTGGAAGGAGAATTCAAGAAGTATTTAGCCGGACTAGTGCCTTTGATGCTTGACACGCTAGAAAAGGACAGCACCCCGCGACGACAACCATCCGAAAGGGTCCTTCACACCTTTCTCATATTTGGCTCGAGTGCCGAAGAATATATGCATCTCGTCGTCCCGTCAATCGTTCGGCTCTTCGATAAGTCTCAGAATCCTCCTAGTATCCGAAAGTCAGCTATTGATACCCTGGGGAAGTTGTCACATCAAGTTAATGTTTCCGATTTCGCGTCTCTTATGGTCCATTCGCTTTCTCGCGTTGTTGCGGGTAACGACCGAAACTTGCGACAAGCAGCCATGGATTGTATATGTGCTCTCATTTTTCAGCTTGGACAGGATTTCAGTCATTATATCCAGCTCATCAACAAGGTAAGATCGGGCAGCCAGATCGGATATAGATCTACTAACTAACACGGGTTTAGATATTGAAGTCACACCAAATCGTCCATATCAATTATCAGCTTTTAGTGTCAAAATTACAGAAAGGAGACCCACTGCCACAAGATCTCAACTCTGAGGAAAACTACGGGACCTCCACTGATGACGCAAACTATGGAGAAATCGGGCAGAAAAAGATGCTTGTTAATCAACAGCATCTCAAGAATGCCTGGGACGCGTCACAGAAGTCTACTTGTGAGGATTGGCAGGAGTGGATTCGCCGTTTCAGCGTTGAGTTGCTGAAAGAGTCTCCGTCACCAGCACTTCGAGCATGTGCCAGCCTGGCTGGGATCTATCAGCCCCTTGCAAAGGATTTATTTAATGCTGCCTTTGTCTCGTGCTGGACTGAGCTTTACGACCAATATCAAGAAGAACTGGTTCGATCAATTGAGAGAGCACTTACTTCGCCCAACATCCCTCCGGAGATCCTTCAAATACTTCTCAATCTCGCCGAATTTATGGAGCATGACGACAAAGCCCTTCCAATCGACATCAGAACACTTGGCAAGTATGCTTGGAAATGTCATGCTTTCGCCAAAGCGCTACATTATAAGGAGCTTGAATTCGAACAGGATCAGAATTCTGGGGCAGTTGAGGCTTTGATTACTATCAACAACCAACTTCAACAATCTGATGCTGCTATTGGAATTCTTCAAAGAGCTCGGTATTACCGCGACGTGGAGCTGAAAGAAACCTGGTTTGAAAAGTTACAGCGGTGGGAAGAAGCACTCACTGCCTATAAACGGCGAGAAAAAATTGACCCTGATTCTTTTGGTGTTACAATGGGCAAGATGCGCTGTTTGCATGCCCTTGGAGAGTGGAAAGTGCTGTCAGATCTTGCTCAAGAGAAGTGGAATCAAGCGTCACTGGAGCATAGAAAGGCTATCGCCCCTCTCGCTGCCGCGGCAGCGTGGGGTCGTGGACAGTGGGAGCTGATGGATTCCTATCTGGGCGTGATGAAAGAGCAAACACCCGATCGAGCATTCTTCGGCGCTATTTTATCCCTTCATCGCAATCAGTTCGAGGAAGCCGCCATGTATATTGAGAAGGCTCGGAATGGTCTAGACACTGAGCTCTCTGCCTTATTGGGAGAATCTTATAACCGAGCTTATAATGTTGTGGTTCGTGTCCAGATGCTTGCCGAGCTGGAAGAAATCATCACCTTCAAGAAAAATGTGGGTGACCCTGAAAAGCAGCAAGCTATGCGAGAAACCTGGAACAAGCGACTACTGGGCTGCCAGCAAAACGTGGAAGTATGGCAGAGAATGCTCAAAGTTAGGGCACTCGTTACCTCTCCCCAGGAGAATCTCGATATGTGGATTAAGTTTGCCAATCTCTGCCGCAAGTCGAACGGTATGGGGCTCGCAGAGCGGTCTCTTGCTTCCCTCGAGACTGTAGTTCAGGGCGAGAATGGACCGGAAATAATCGCTCCTCCAGAAGTCAAGTATGCCCGCTTTAAGTTCAGCTGGGCCACAGGCCGCCAAAGAGAAGCATTGCAAAGTCTCAAGGAATTCACTGCTTCGCTCACCCAGGATTTCGCAAGGTACAATTCTTTGACCGCCGCCCACTCCGAACACAATGGGGTAAACGGCGTCAATGGAATTACGGATTCTAATGATCCAGAGATTGCAGATCTTCGACAACGCTTAGGAGATGGGAACAAAATCAAAAAACTTCTTGCAAAGAGTTATCTCAAACAAGGGGAGTGGCAAACTGCTTTGCAAAGGGGTGACTGGAAGCCGGAGCACGTTCGTGATGTTCTTAACGCGTATTCAGCTGCTACTCAATATAATCATGACTCCTATAAAGCTTGGCATGCCTGGGCACTTGCGAATTTCGAAGTTGTCACAACCCTCACCACGCAGCATAGCCGAGATGGATCAATGATTCCTGCACACATTGTCACTGAACACGTTATACCGGCAATACGGGGTTTCTTCCGATCCATATCATTGTCGTCAACATCCTCCCTGCAGGACACTCTGAGACTTCTTACCCTCTGGTTCACTCATGGCGGTGACGCGGAAGTCAATGGTGTTGTTACAGAAGGATTCTCATCCGTAAATATCGACACTTGGCTCTCGGTGACGCCGCAGCTAATTGCGCGTATAAATCAGCCAAATAATAGAGTACGCAGTGCGGTACATCGCTTGCTTGCCGAGGTTGGCAAGGCCCACCCACAAGCCTTGGTTTATCCATTGACTGTTGCAATGAAATCAAACATTGCACGCCGTTCACAGTCAGCCGGTCATATCATGGATAGTATGCGGCAACACAGCGCGAATCTCGTTGAACAAGCAGATACTGTGAGTCATGAGTTGATACGTGTGGCGGTTCTGTGGCATGAACTCTGGCATGATGGCTTAGAAGAAGCATCACGACTTTACTTCGGTGATCATAATGTGGAAGGAATGCTTGCAACTCTTACACCACTACATGACTTGCTCGACAAAGGAGCCGAAACTTTGAGGGAGGTGTCTTTCGCACAAGCATTTGGTCGTGACCTGGCCGAGGCGAAGCACTTTTGCCTTCTCTATCGCGAAACTGATGAGGTAGGTGACCTGAATCAGGCTTGGGATCTCTATTACGCCGTTTTCCGTAAAATCGCTCGCCAGCTTCCCCAACTTTCTACACTCGACCTAAAGTACGTCTCTCCGAGACTCAAGGATGCTGTGGATCTTGATCTAGCTGTTCCTGGAACCTACCAACCTGGCAAACCGGTGATCAGGATAATGAGCTTCGATCCTATATTACATGTTCTCCAGACAAAGAAACGACCACGCCGAATGACATTAAAAGGTAGCGATGGACACTCATATATGTATGCTCTTAAAGGTCACGAGGATATCAGACAGGATGAAAGGGTCATGCAACTTTTTGGCCTCGTAAACACCCTCCTTGACAATGATAGCGAGAGTTTCAAACGCCATCTATCCGTTCAGAGATTCCCCGCCATTCCCCTGTCACAGAACTCAGGAATCTTGGGGTGGGTCTGCAATAGTGATACACTGCATGCCTTGATAAAAGAATACAGAGAAAGTCGCCGGATTCTTTTGAACATTGAACATCGCATCATGCTCCAGATGGCGCCAGACTATGACAACCTAACCCTCATGCAGAAGGTTGAAGTTTTCGGCTATGCTATGGATAATACGACAGGGAAAGATTTATATCGCGTTCTTTGGCTGAAGAGTAAGAGCTCCGAATCTTGGCTTGAGCGAAGAACAAATTACACGCGATCTCTTGGAGTGATGTCTATGGTCGGCTATATCCTTGGTTTAGGGGACCGACATCCCTCGAACCTCCTGCTTGACCGAATTACGGGAAAGGTCGTCCATATTGACTTTGGCGATTGTTTTGAGATTGCTATGCACCGCGAAAAATACCCTGAGAGGGTTCCTTTCCGCCTCACCCGGATGTTAACCTTTGCGATGGAAGTGAGCAATATTGAGGGCAGCTATCGTATCACTTGTGAAGCTGTTATGCGCGTTATCAGAGAGAATAAAGATTCTCTGATGGCCGTTCTCGAAGCAGTAAGTTGAACAGTTCAAGGGAGGGGAGACGGAAGATACTAATCCATGATTCCAGTTTATTCACGATCCGCTGATCAACTGGCGTCTTGGAGCCCGTGAATCACCAGCCCGCCCGTCGTTCCCTTCAGACCGTCGACACTCGATTATCGAGGATATTAATTTAGAACACGGGTTGCAACCTAGCAACTTCTCTCGTCATCGCCGGCCTTCAATCCTCGAAGGAGGTATTCTCGATGCTCAGCAAGGGGTTCCGAATGAGGCTCGGGAGGCACAAAATGCACGAGCTCTACAGGTACTTGCTCGGGTCAAGGAGAAGCTAACCGGCCGTGATTTCAAACCCAATGAAGAACTGAACGTGAACGACCAGGTGGATAGGCTTCTTGCACAAGCGACAAGTGTGGAGAACATCTGTCAACATTGGATTGGGTGGTGCAGTTTTTGGTAGCGTACATCATACCGCGGAAGGAGTTTAACGGCGTAAGGCGGGTTTGATGGAAACCACGTGATATGGAATAGTCAAGTCAAGCCCCATGGAATACTAATTTTCTCCTGTATCTGTGACTTAGTTGAGCGCTCTCAACTAGCAGTACTTAGTTGTATTGGTAATTACTAGTATCACGAATAGTATTAAGGAAGCTGGGTAAAGCTGTGGCTTTTTCATGGACAAAGCAGTTCTCGCTGTTAACCACTCAGTACGTAATGCAGCACCTACCTACCTATATCCCCGTATCATAGTTGGTAGGCAGCAAAGTCAAGCTTGATTCTATATCCGCTCTTTTTGCTGCAGCTCAGACTCTACAATTAACACCGACTATGTAGAAGTAACTACACATTAATTTCCCACCCTACATCCATATATACTAGGTACACGTCAACAAGTTAGAAGGTGGCTGTGGAAATTCCAAGTTTTCTCCCATGAACACCTTGTCGAATCACTTCTTGAAGGAGCAGGATGGGAACTCCGCCCAGCGCGCCTGGCGGGCGTTAAGCTTCTTTGTGATCATAAAATACCTTTTTCCTGGTGATTGGTATGAATATCGAAGCATTCTTAGTGGTGCAATCCACGTTCTATCATATGATAGTTCTGCTCGCCATTCCTCCAGTGCTCATGATTGCTAGCATCTCTTCTCATAGTTTGACTCCAAGTGCTGACATGGTCTTCGAGTAATGCCATCTCTCATTTGCCCGATTGCTAGGATAGCGCTCCTGCCACCACTAGTCCTTCAGGGGCATCGGTCTCAATTTTAGCGGGAAGCAGCTCCGGTCGGTAATGGCAAAGCACTAAATCGCCAATAAAGTGTTACAGAACCTTAAGAAGGATTGTACTGCCTTAACCGTGCTAGGTGTTCCCAATTCTTACATTGATCACCGCTGTCTTGTCCGGTTCAATTCCTTCCGTAGTGATAAAAAATCCTCTAGTGTACATGAAATTCACCTGCAGCCCCACCTCCCTTAGACAGTGAGTAATATTCCTCATGCTCTAATTCGGTATTACTATAGATTAGTTAGCAGGTCATCAATGAAGGCGAATCTCCGGAAGGCGGCGGGGCCAATTTATCAGACCAACTTAGGGCATAACCCGATATTTATAGGCCCCATGTCGGATTTAGAAAGTTGCGATGTCCTCCTCTGAATCTTCAGTCATTCTGACGCCTAATGAATATCCGGTTTTGTAAAGATCGTTTCCCGGCTTGGTCCCTCAACTCGTCGATCAACGGTAGCGGGTGACGATCCTTTTTCGTGACCAATTTTCGATAATCTACACAGAACCCCGGTTTCCCATTGGGCATTCTAGTCACCAGTCTCGAGACTGAAAGGCATTGCTCGTAACGATGAAGCCTTTATTCAAGTTTCCGGTAAGATTAGTATTTCTTGGCCGCCTCCAGCTCCCCGCCCCTCCCCCGATTACTTGTATAGCGGGCTATGGCAAATCGCTTCTGCCAGCGATGCTTCGTTTTCAGGCTCTATCCTGCGGCGGTGCTAGGGCGCGGTCTGTCTGAGTCCTTCGAGAAGACGCCTTTCCAGTTGCAGTATCGAAGAGGAAGCCCCTCTAGAGTTGTAGTCTCGTTATCGTCGATTTGCAGTGCGTTTCGCTTATCCTTGATAATTTGGTCTATCCCATATTAAGACTGGTGGTGAACGATTCTTGGGTCGATCTTTTCTTCACGGCGGAGAATCGTCCTCGGTAGGTGTTCAGAAATCTACTGGTGATCTCGTCTATAAGGGAGCGCTCTTCCGGCCACAGAAATCGGCTTCCCTTGCAGTTAGGCAAGGGGTTACATCCGCTTAACTATCTTCTGCCCAAGATGATATCATGCTGTCTCAGATTGACGATCAAAAAGGGGAGTCCTAGCCGCCGACGACTAGTACCTATATGGACAGTTATGATAAACCTTTTCAATTTGAATGAAAGAGCCTGAGTGGAAAAATAAAGGTCTCAAGCACCATTTTTGCGAGTGCATCAGTTATGGGCAGGACCCACTACGATGTGCCCAACCCAATTACGCTTGAGGGTCTCTGGTATTGAAATAAAAGGACTTTGGGCAATGATCTGCCCAGCGTGCCTAATTTCATGTATCATGCTTCATGAATCCTTGGCTTTTGCCTTTCGCCTGCGATGTATTATACTTCATTTCCATATTATACAAAGGGCGTTGCTTGAGACAACCGGCGAAGAAGGATAGAGACCAAAGCCATGCATTGCATGATAAGATTAACCGGGAGGAGTGAAAATGAAATATAAAGATTAGATAAGGAGAGCGACACCTTATTATGTCATAGCTGAAAGACCCGGTATGGACGCCAAATATGAATAGAAACAGATAAGAATGAGTATAATAATAATAATAAATTGCTACGCCGATCAGCCTCTTGGCCACCCGGCCGGTCCATCTATCTGTGTCTTATATATATCCCTCTATAGGCCCCACTCTTGGGTTCACATTTAGTATATATGAGCCTTTGTATAGTACAAAGTATTCAGAGATTAAACAATAGTGGAGTACGAGTTCAATAGGTCAACGACAGCCGCTTGATGAACGTCTAGAGCTCGTGGCAGGGGCGTCTGGCCGTGCGCATCTCAAAAGTCAGCCGAACGCCATTTTGAAGGAGCAGTTTTACTTACACCTTTTTCTGCAGCTCGCGGCAATGGAGTTTAATAAGGGACCCTACTGTAGGCTCAAAAGGAGGGCTTACTCTTTATAATGATCAAGAGCGATAGCATCAGCTATCAGTCCAGGAGAAACAGATTCAGATATCATTGGATGGTCTTACAAACTGCGATGTTCAAAGATGACGGTATTAGCCATCAATCTTGGAAAAACACTTAGTTATCGTTAGGTTCAACCTCCTGAAATACACAAAGAAGACGATGTCAGCTATCATTCTCTAAGAGATGTATATAAATATCATTTCACTCACGTACTCTCTACAATAATCAGGGATATCAGTAGTAGATATCATCCTTGGAGAGGGTTATATAAGTAACTACCTCCTGCAATGGTCAAGGATGACGTATCAGCCATGATGAGAGAGCTGTTAAGCTCCCGTGATGGTCAAGGACGATAGTATCCGCCATCATTCTCGGAGAGACTGGTATCGTTGGATTTATTTACCAACTGCAATGGCCCAGGATGGCAGTATCAGCCATCATTCACGGAAAGACTCTCGCGGTTTGGTGAAGCAAATATATCCTCGAGTAGACAACGAAAACCCAAGTGAGGTACCACGTATATGGTAATAATATATATAGACAGATAGATGGGCCGGGCGGCTAAAAGGCCGGTCGAAGCAATAGTACATGTAATATATATTGCCTTTTCGGAATCGTGGCTTTTACACGAGGTCCTGTTATATGCCTCGTTAACGGTTTTAGGTAATGAGAGGTGGTATTGACAATTCCAATTTTGTCTATCTCGATATCGCTTTCAGTCACATCTAGGGGTAAGGTGAACCTATGACTATAGATATGTTCCAATAGGAACCTGTATAAGTCGGTCCATAACGTGGGATATCTTTTCCACATCACAGCACTTACCGCTCACACCGTTAGCGTTTGTTTTCGATTGCTTTCATCCTTCCTTTATGGTCCGAGAGATTATCATACATCATATCACATATCAGCCACCATAATCTGAAGTCTGATGTGAGATATTTTATATGTCACCTTGGACCCTCCTATCTTTCTTTACAGTTTTGATCGCTATACCTATTTCATATAGGGGGACTGCCCGACTGAGGATACGCCATGCCTCCAAAAAAAGAACACACGTTCAGCAGCTGCATTGGCAGAAACTCCTAACCAGCCTCAGGAGGCCGACAACGATCAAATGTTGATAGACTCCTCGGAGGATGAATTGTCAGATCCAGTAGAAACAACAGAGCCAACGCTACGAGAAGCTCCAACCCCGAGTATCGGAATTTAGGCCCCCTACGGCATCGAGCAACATCAGCTCTGATGAGGAGATCCGCCGGACACGTCAGGAAATACGGACCATG
>JAHQZX020004295.1:0-33253 GCA_019804575.2 Pseudotulostoma volvatum
TTTGAGAGGTCTCAGATCCAACATCTAGATCTTTAGAATGTGATTGAGCGTTCAACAACCCTCCAAACACTCGTTATGTTTTTTCATTTGTTTATTCACTATTTCCTTTTCAGGTTGCTGAACGAAGGGGAGTGGTGTGGAGAAAATAGGATACTGTAGTAGTCTAAACGGTGAAGGTGACCTAATAATATATGGCAAAAGCTGAGTTTGAAGCCCCACTGTCGGATTATGATTGCTCGGCTCTTTTGCTGTCTCTAGGATTCTCATTCGCTTAATAATATGTCGGTTTTCCTGAAAAATTTTTTTTTCTACAGCCGCATAATACTAGCATACGGATTGCAAGCCAAGCCTGTCAAAGATTCTTGTGACGACCTGGCATTCCTGGCTTTCTGCTTCCGTATATCGCCTGCATAGCGTACCACGCAAGCCCCGATGAAGCTAATTGATTTGATTTTATCATAGTTTATTTTATAGCAAACTATCTTATAATGGTTTATAGACCCACCTCCCACAAAAGGATTGAACCAAAATACGTCTAGCTCCTGAAGAGCTAAAGAAGCTGTTTGATACCAAAACAACACGGGTATAGAAATACGGCGAGGAGTGCGGGACTGTGACTCCCTCGTTATCTGTATGTACCTGAGGGTTAGTTTTCCCCCTCTTTCTATCCCACTATTCACATTGACTCATATGTATTCTTATAGGCTGTTGCGCTCGCCGGCTTCTTTCGCTACAGCCGGATTTTATCGCGCGGAAGCCGGAGACCGAGGAGGTCATTGAGAGAAGTTCACATATGGCACTTTTTTACCCGAAATTTCACTGCGAAATGAACCATACCGAATATGGACTAGGCTGGGCTGGCTTTTTCTAGCTTTTTCCAATCTGACAATGTGAATTGCTCGATAGCATCTTCATTACAGTATTTTTCAAGTGCATTGGCTCGGTTCGTTATTGTCGCGTACTTGATTTATTTAGAATTTATCATCATCATCAACCTGTGAATACGCTTGCTGTGGTGTAGGCAAGCTGACCGATCCGACGGCGCACCTTTATGCGACTAATCCTGTACCCATCTTCTCCAGTATGGACGCTCTTGTTAGGCTCAGGTATCTGTTGCAGTTTGAAGGTGTGGCCCATTTTTGCTCGAACCATTCATACTTCAAGCAAGAGTCTATAACCATGGCTGTGTAGTATATAGGCGATTTGTGAGCTAACCGGAGGTAGTGATCTGGCTTCTTATGGGCCTTCTTGTAGCAGATATAAAACCACTCGTATACCGCTCTTGTAAGGCCCAATGGGGTTATCATGTCAGATTGGTCTAGTTGCATATAGTTCGAATAAATATACTCCGACCCTTGAATCCTGTATATAGTGTGGCTGGTCCCCGATCCGTGCGGAGGGACTAGCGATCAATTCCGTCATCTGTGTGTCTGTCTGTCACCTTTGTTCTATGAATGCATCACATATGGTAATCCTCCACCTTAGTCACGCTGCCCTGAACCCTGTTCCTTACAGCCCCCTCATCGGGCATTTCTCTGAATAGCTGGCTAGCTTTGGAGAAGTGTATCATAAGGGTATTAACAATCGGCACTTAATCTTGAAGACCGACGTCCCGCTGTTCGGGCAGTTTTGTGTAGTTATTGTAATGCGCCTCGCTAGGCCTTTGTACGGGCTACACCACTCGACCAAAAGGTCATAGAAATGTTGAGTGTGTCAGGCACCTGACATATAGTACGCTGACTGGATGACCTACCAAGTCATCCATTGGGCCTTTTGGCGTTGTGGTATAGTGGTAAAGTCAGCACCCGCTGCCTCACAGAGTGTATACTCAACATTGCGGCCTAGTCCATTATATAGCTTCGTGGATTACAAGTATCAAAGAGGTTTCAGACCCTTGATAACCTCCCTTACACCTTCACATTCCCCCGGTAGCAATATATCTTCCCGCTGGTTGTAGCTCCTGTTATTATCGTCATTACCTCTTGACCGCTTTTCTGGGCGCTAGTTGCTACAGTGGACGAGCTTGACACTTTAACGCGTATTCAAGCATATTAACGTTGAGTTCCAGAGAGTCTTGTTATTGGAGATAAGCTAGGAAAGCTGCTAGCAGGTAATATAAAAGAGATATGCTGACTTCTTTCTTGCTTCCAACCGGTGCTCATCCTCGACGTCCTCGGCCGCCAACCATTCAATATCGCCACATTCATTGATCTTGATTCTTTCGAACTCACCACGTTGCTTAGGGCTCATCCGGATAAAGCGTGTGATGACCCAAGCCCAAAGCACAAGTGATGGATTCACCGTGCTAAGCTGAGGGGCGGTCTGTACAAGAATCCAAAGCCGAAGAAAGAAAGAAAAAAGAGAGAGATAAAGACCTTTTTATGGCCGAGTGGTATCTAATAAATACGGGACAGATATACAACTTGTGGGTCATGTGACCCCCGGGGGCCTAAACAAAGCGAACAATTATTTTTTCAGCTTTCCAATAAGGCTGTGATTTCGCCAGAGACCTTGAAGCTCATCGAGGTTATTTATGAGCTCAGCTACAACGACCTTTGCCTCAAGCCGTTCCGGATTTTCGCCGTGCAAAAAGGCCTGGGAGACCAGATTCAATGTATGAGCAAGACACCGAATCCAACGCTTCTTGTAAGCAGGCTCAATAGTGGCGAGAGTGTGATCGATAGTTGTGCCATTAGCGGGTTCACTATCCGTGATAAAGTAGCCAGTCTGACCATCAATTTCCCAGTCGCGGAGAATTGTGATTATATGGGCGGCGACATTCTCTCCACTATGGCCGCTATACAAACGGCGGCTCATACTAAGCCGAAGGCGGTGCCCTTCCCAGTTTTGGTCTACGAAATGTGCTATGACACTGGCAAATGGGGTAGTCCACATGTCGAAGGAAATAGTTATCTGACTACATAACAGCCGGATAATTTCCTTTCGTATTTCCTTTTGGCGTTAGTACTCAGAAATAACCCATTTGCGAAGGGTGTTACTACGCTTCGGGAGGAAGTTAAGAACAGAACGATTGATAAAGCAAATCAGTGACAGGAAAAAAATGTTCTCGACTATGGACAAAGCGATGTGGCAACAAATCAGTCACTGAAGAAATAAGAGGCGAAAGTCGTCGATTACTTTTTGCCGTAACATCCGAGGTTAATCGGAGGGCTAAGAGTCTGCGACACAGATGACATACTTTTTTCCGTTGATGATGAGTTCCTCTTCCTCATCGTTATCCTCGGTAGCGGTTGCTCCAGCTGACGATTCATTTAGATTTTCATTCAAGGCATCTGAATCGCCAACTTGAAGCTCAGCGTTATCGGATCGAGTGTTGAGGCTATTTATTGATGAAAACGAATCCATTGTAGCTATACTAACATAAGGAGAAGTATACTGCAGGCACGGAATTGAGGTGATCACAATACCTAAATATAATATACCTTCTTAGGGAACAGCAAAGAGAAATATCTGTTTCGGATCAAGTGAGACAAGAGAGACTCCAACCTCGCTTCTGTGGGGAATGGGCGAAGAGACTTGATCGAAATTGCATGCCCCGTGTTGTGAGAGATGAGCCTAACGGAGATAGGTCATCGATCCTATGATTGAATAGTGAGTAGTTGTTGGACTACACTACTGCACTATACAAGCGAGTTAAGATGATGGAATGGAAGTGGAGTAAGGAATCCCCGATCCCCACTAACGTTGCACCTTTAGCGTATCGTTGAACCTTCAAGGTGCAAGGTGAACCTTTAAAGGTTCGAGAGCTGGATGCAAGGAGATACATTCGTTTGTATGGTTTCATTTGTACCATTTTACGGGTATAAATACTCCTACGAAATCATATATTTCACAAGATCTTTTCCATGTACTGTAGCTAATTTTCAAGAATCAAGAGACTATTAAGTTTCCCATTTTTCTTAATATTCTTAGTTGCCTACATTATTTCTCTTCCAAGCTTCCCTCAGAATATCTTAAGAAGCAACTATAGCTAAGCCTGTGAGGCGTCTTACACTCGGTTTGTTTTACATGTCTATTCATCTGATCTTACTTGTTAAAGGCCCAGCCACAATAAAACTAGAACAAGTCTAAGGACTGGCTATATAGGAGGACCGACCCATGAACATCTTGCTGTCAACCATGTCACTCTTGCTAACTTCCCAATTTTATCCACCGATAAGTACTAGAGGCTTTTCACGCCAGGACTCACGTATACCTTCAAGTTGCTCAATTACTAGTCACTCATACTCGAGGTTTCATTCTGGGTTACAAACTCAACCTTTTGCAACTGTTGTTACTCTCCATTATATACCATATAATTCATATATATACCTTCTAATAGGTAGGACTATGTGTGAAGAGCCAGACCTAGACTGAATGCAAAAGAGTGAACTGCCCCAGTAGGGCACTAATACGCTGGGATACTAAGTACAGGAGAGAAAGGAAAGAGAAACGGCTTCGTCTTATGGTGGTAAAGACCTAAACAACACGGAAGGGAGTCTAACCGGAGGCAGGAGACGGTGTCAGGTGGCAGAATGGGACCAGTCGTCACAACTTTGTAGTAGTAAATCACCAAATCATAAAGTACCACGCATTTTAATAAGTTAACATTTTCAGCCTAGTCGATTTATGGCTTAGTCAGTACCCACCATGACCAAGTGTCACCCAAGTTGTCACGGTTTTTCCCCCTGAGAACTAGTTCACGACGAAGATCCGCACCCACTGGTATTTCCGGTGAAAGGCGGCAAAACAGACAATTCAATACTTTTAGCTAGAACCAAAGATTCCGGATTGGTCTTTGGATCACAAGTAATCATCTATTTAGCTACAATGACTCAAACTGCGTACCGACCTTTCACATACTCTAATATACGGCGTTAAACCGACGCTCCTGTACTGAGATAATATGGTGTAATCGCCACGGCTATGAATCTCGACGGTGATAAAACGGCAAGGTCTCGTCACATAGAGACTTGATACCATATGACGCAAGAGGCGATAGCAAATGGTGCCTTACGATTGCAATACATTCGTACTTCCAACATGGTCCAGATGCCCTTACTAAGGCACTCTCTATTGCCCGATACCTTGCGTCGTCATAGAGACAGTATGGTAAAACAGTGCCTCCCCCGCCCCAACTATAATGACTCAGGACAAGCAAAAACACCAGTTAAACCACCAGCTTCCAGGGGGAGCTTCGCTTACGGGCCTTTTCTAGGGGGAGAGATGGCACTAAGAAGGCCTCAATATGACTGGGCTATGTTGAAGCATGACGGCATACGGTCCTTTATCCTTCTTTTTATTGTCTTGGTGCTGAAGTTTGGTCGTCACATTAACTTGAAGTTAGTATACTACTACCTAGAGTACTCTTTTCCGCTGGATGCGTCATCCTCTTTTCAACCTTACTACTAAAGGGTTTGTTAACATCCTGAGGTTTTTAGAAAGGCTAAGCTCTACGGTAGCGCGTGTATAAACATTCCTATGAAAGCTTATAGACTCTACTCAGGGCTTGCTCCTCGATCTCATTACTATTCCAACAATATGCATCCACCTGCAAGCTTCTCCGCACCACAAAAATGACGATATCCCTTCGAAGGAATTATCAATCTGTTCTATGGTAGTGTTGTTACCGAATATCCACAAAATCCAGGATATGATATCCCACGGTGGCGGCCGATGCTAGAAATAAAATAATAGTACATTGTTTTTCGGCTGATGTCACCAATAGCTATCATATCTATTTTATGATCATTGTAGCGGGCGGATGAGAAACACTTCCATGCTCTTCTATGTTAATGTACTGGTGTATCATTTTTGTTCCTCTATTGATATGCTGTGCGGAGAATCTCAACAAGGTATGTGGGCTTACAGACTTACAGTTGAACGCGGCCAGAAATTTCCTGCCAAGGGCTTAATTATTATTAAACCTATTTCACGCCCAATTCGGATCCCTTTTGGGCCCATGCAAGCAGTGCATTCTCTAGTTAGGACACAACCCGCGTCCCGCGCGGGAAAACCTAGGTCTCCCTATTTATGCCGGTAGCACTGAGGCTACCGCCCGTGCTCCTAGCTTTTCATATCCTCGGTGACCACTGTGTCCGTAGGTTAGCTATGGGAGGAGCCTCATCACCCCCAGTTCAATCCCAGTTCCTCCAGCGACCCAGGCGACCGCCACCCACTCCGGTCCCCCCTTAGTCATCTCCTTAGAACACTTGAATTTGGGGAGAACCCTAGCAGATTCCTGTGCAGCCGCGGCACCCGGGTCTTCTACGGGGTCCACTATATTGGAGCTTGCTTCTCCTCAGAAGCCCGCAGACATCCACTCGTGTTTTCGCATCCATCGGTTCTCCGGTTTTTGGCTGCCCCATGTCGGCTGCCGCGTCGGCTGCCATGTTGCTCTGCTTCGGCCTCATGAACCCTAGCAGCATCCCTCACAACCTCCCTCGCCAGATTTCGAAGACCTTCTATTGGGTTTGGTGGCCGTGGTAGCTGCCGTCCTCTCCTAGGTGGATGCCGGCTCCACAACCTGTCGCATACCCGTTTCGTAAACTCCATCACCGGGTGCCTCCGACTTCAACGCATACCGCGAGGCAGTGCTTCACATATATAATGGGAGGGACTCAACAGCTGCCTCACTTCCAAATGCTTTGACTGGGGCCCGCCTATAGGCACCAGTAAGGACTTAATTAGAATAACGCCCATTATGTGATGGTCACAGATCCCTCTACAAGTCATGCCCCCCATGTTCTTTTTTCTTGGTTATGTTCTCTGCAACCTGAACGGCTGTTCGTGCGAGCGATCGCCGATCCGATTAATATTTTCTGAGTAGATTTCCACCTCGCACGTTTGATTGATTAGCCGTGCTAGCGTCCTGGAATTCTTGGCATCTCAAACTAGGGCTCAAAAGATGACGATAAATGCTTTGTCTAATGGATCATCATACATCTACACTAATTAGCTAGATTCAGTTAGGTCGATGGCTGTGGCGGCAGTGAGCACCCACAGCTTGGTCTTGTTTAAATACTGCCTAGGTGGAATATTCAATAAATGCGCCTCTTCGGCAACAATTCCCCATTGTCGCCCACCTGAACGTTGGGTTACTCGGGTATGTCACTGCCAATCATCTAATTGATAATTACTCTGACCCCTCTTTGCTGTAAATGTAGGTACTTTATTGTTCTATCCACTTTAGCCAGGACGTGATTGTGTGTGTATTTGGCTGTCCGGGTCACAGGCTAGGTTGTCAAATCATGAGACTTTCTGCCCGTGAAGAAATTCTCTCAGGCACCTCTGACCATATCGTTTTGGGAGTTGGCTTATTCTTTGGCTTGCAATCTAGTTGTCGCTGATGGCTCGTTGATATGCTCTCATTTCCATTTTTCTTAGAGCATCTTTTGTTTTATTCGTTTATGACTCTTGTCCGAGTTGTAAAATGCAATCCCAAAGTTTCCATTGCTTCAAGCTTGGAGGTGTCCTACCATCCGTGACCTGTCTAAGTGATACCACGTCCACCGGAAAGTAAGTCGAATAGACAGTTGATGGAAGGTTTACATAATTGTTTTTCTGATTTCCGAGTTGGGTGGATGCATTGACAGAGCCGAAATTCCGCAGCCTACCAGCTAGGCCGCACCGATACAATACAGACTCTTTTGGCTTCCCCTCGAAACTAGAGGGTACTAGCACTGGAAGGCAAGAATCCATGGTCCTAACTGCTTGAAGAGAGTCACCCAGCGCACTTGCCACCGAGTTCCCGGTGACGTACAGTAACTATCTCCCAAATCAGACCATGACGAACTTCTAAAACGCCACGCTTTTCACCATTTTCAGCACTAGCTGTTATCTCTGGCGCTAATAGAAACAAATGTCATCCCATTTGTTAACAGCCCCCCCAGAAATGCTTTAAGCAAAAACAATTCAGCCTTCCTGAAAGGTGATTGAGCCTCTAGATCACCAGTCAGGCAATCACGACATATGCTTGGGTTTGTCTGCCGCTTTAACAGAACCAATTGATGGTTTTGCTGCTTATAACTCCACCAGTACAAAACTTGGCATGGGCACCGAGCTCTACAAGATGTGCTCAGATGCCGCCAACGCTCCTGCAGCCCCGGAGGGGTAATCTTTTCATTCCCATGTATTGGGCGGCTTCCGAACTCTAGGATCACACATAGTTCCGCAGAAATAGCAATTCTAATGACACTTCAAGCGATCATCCATACGCTTGGATGTAGAATGTAGAGTTTGGTCCTTGTCAGATGATCAAAATGGGGATACCTCTAGCTGTAGTTCGAATGGACTAATCACGCTCGAGAAAACGTATAAAAGCTCGTCTTTCACATATTCAGAACTCGTTTATTGCGTTCACTTTCTAATATCCAAAGTCTTGATAGCCAGAATGGGGCCGTCTCATGTCCTAGACCTACATACCCAGGTATCAGTTGAGCAAGATGACCCTATTCCCGGAGTCAACCCGGCAACTGGCCACTTCCATATATCCCTCTTGCGGAAATTTGACCAACTTTATTCTTCTCTTGAACGTGGTGGAGATCAAGATGGGTCTGGAGAGAACACCTCTCTACGAGCGTTTCTAGTTCTCGCTGAGGCTAGGTACTTGCAATATGTTAAATTGCTTTCCGAATTTTCCCAAAAGGCCCCTAAGCATGAGCAGTTTGTCGATATAATGCCTTTACCACCTTGGTGAGAAAGTCTATGACAGTCTACCTAGATATCTGCTATCAAATCACTGATGGTGACTGTAGGGATGTGGCGATAATCTTCCATTCCCATTGTCTCAACCCAATCAGCTTCACCACTGACTTTGTAAAATCATTTGGGATCCTTCTTGAGGCTGAGATCAAATTCCCTTTGGAAAGGCTCCATTCCCTGATAAAGTTGGGAACAAATTCCCATGCTGAAAGTGAACGCCAATGGAATGAATACCAAGCAAATCTTGGCCGCAATGCATCTTCAATCCCTTATCAGCTGTCCCCAACTTTGCCGCATCATTTGTCTTATGATGATTTGTGGAAGACCACTCAAATCTACTCTAGCTGCCCCGAATGCAAGAGAGACATAGGTTTCGGCTGGGCAGAGCTTACTGCTATGAGACTTACCACGAACCTTATCAGGTGCACCAATTGCAAAACTGAATTCTCAGGTGCTCCATTCCCTACCGATTTAGTTGCTGCAGGCCTTCGTCAGCGCAGTTTCGCGGCCAAGATGGCAAACGACAGGTTTTTCGCACTTGATGTTCCTTCGAGTTTAGAGAAGGCAATATCACGTTACCGAAGATTTATGTTCCTAGACGTAGATAATAAAGCTGAGGACTGCGGCATTGTTCCCACACTGGATATCGACCTGATCTGGCACACTCATCAACTCTCCCCAGTCGGGTATCGTCGCTGGTGTCTGAGCAACCTAAACGAGTATATCAACCATGATGATACAGTTGGCGACAGCGACCTTGCTGTAGGTCTGAACCGCACGGTCGATATATGGTATGAGAAATTCGGGGAGAAGTACGAGATAGGTGGTTTCCCGAAGCAGACCAAGGACACACAACGAGACCGCCCGGTTGCCAGCTATTGCGAGTACAACGACTTATGTTGGCTTGGAAGATCTTCGTGGGATTCCATCCGCCCCACTTCTGACAAGGCGGACAGCGAGGAGAATGTACTATCAGCTGGTTCGGCGACTGAGCTTCTCATCAGCTGCCGCTATCGATGCGCAAAGTGCTTCAAGGCCGACTGCCACAAGCCATCACGTAAAGAAGTTGAAGATCTCCTTAGCTGTCGCTATCGATGCGCAAAGTGCTTCAAGGCCGACTGTCACAAGCCGTCAAGGAAGGAAGCTGAGCTACTTACATGCCCATCTTAATGGCCGGTATGTTTATGGACTTAGGCGGTGGGAACCGATGGTAAGTGGGGCGGATGCTGGCGGGAATACAGCCTGCTTTAACAGGTGCCCATAGTTGGCTGGATATCTAAATTGTTTCTATTTGGAGTTTGAAGTACAGTTGATCCAAATTGAACTGCCCAAGGGCTGTAATGATGATATGCTTCCCTATCTCTCTGTTGTTCTCACCATGGTCATTTCTGCACCAAGTACTGACTGAAATTTGTATCTTTGGCCGACGAATGTGCTCTAAACTATCAGCTACATAGCAACGACTTTAAATTAGTTGACATCCTATGGACGCCTTAAATGTTTAGCGTAATATTATATCATCCTTAGATTCACTACTTGGGCACCCTGAAGGAGACTCGTGACCCTGGACTGGCCGTACCCCATAGCCAACATCAATGGTGTTGCGTGGCTTGCTGTCCGGATATTGACATCAGCGTGATTTTCCAACAGCAACTTAACACCCTCCTCTATTCCCTCCTTCGCCGCGAGATGGAGAGGAGTCCATCCGTACTGGTCTTGTGCATTTGGATCTGCTCCATTCTCAAGGAGTACCTTCATAGCTGGCATATGCCCCTGGACTGAGGCTAGTGACAAAGCGGATCGCTCATCCATTTCCTTCATACCCACATCAGCTCCGCTGCCAAGTAGGGTTGCTATTACAAATTCGT
Organism: Pseudotulostoma volvatum; assembly: GCA_019804575.2. NCBI lineage: Eukaryota > Fungi > Ascomycota > Eurotiomycetes > Eurotiales > Elaphomycetaceae > Pseudotulostoma > Pseudotulostoma volvatum. The sequence continues at coordinate 10,572 of JAHQZX020004295.1, forward strand.
GTCCACCCTCTGCTGCTCTAGAAAGAGGAGTACGGCCCAGGATATCAGTCGAATTTGGATTCGCGATGCCTTGATGCAGTAGCAACGACGCCACTCTCTCATGGCCGTTCTCTGCCGCTCTTGAGAGAGCAGTACGACCAAGAGAATCTGTTGCATCAACAACCACCTCTTCGTTGTTCAGAAGCAATTCCACAACTGTGTGATGGCCATTCTCTGCCGCTCTTGATAAGGGAGTCCTTCCACCGTAATCAATTAAGTTAGGATTCACAGAGCCACATTGCAAAAGCCGTTTCACAATCAAGTCATGCCCGTTCTCCGCCGCCCAAGACAGTGGTGTTTGGCCCCATGAATCATCTCTTGAGTTTAAATCTTCATTGCCCTCTTCTATCAAAGCAAAAACAATGTCTTCATGTCCCTGTGCCGATGCCCACCATAGCTGGGGATGTCCGCATCTCTTGTCCGTCCATTCTAACCCGACTACCCAAAGAAGTGGAAGAGATTCACTAGCAGCCGTGTCCCATTCATGGGACTTGAAAGGTACGTTTTCAAGCCATCTTCTAATCGCCTCACGGTCGATCTCCTTTGCTGCTTTGACCCGGCCAGCTTTACTATTCAATCCGTCGTCACACCCGCCCAACTGTAGCACTTTCAACACATTTGGCTCACAGTCCTTCATGTCCAAAAACGGAATCTTTCTTGGCCCCAAAGACAATATCGACGAACCTCCCAATAGCGAAGCACAGATCTTGTAACTAGATGAGAAATAAGACTAAGATGTCAGGCCCTCTTTTCTAGCAAGACCCGAATGTCGCAACGCGGTATGATAGATTTTGTACGCGACTGGTGAGGCTTTCCCCAAGCTAAGCTGGCTCAAGCTGAGGTCAGACGTAATCGACTGTAGAAATGATGAGGTACACTAGCGCCAACACCTCTGGGCTTACTTAGATATTCAATTGACTACCTAACACGCTCGTGGTGGCAGCCGTTGCCCAGCTTATTCTAAAAAGAGGAACCAGAACCGATCGCATACATGTATAAAATTAAAGAGCCACTGGTCATGGCATGTTATATAAGTAGCAAAACCTAGTAAACGTAGCACTATACTTGATTTGAGTGTGGCTACGGTCGATTTCCCAGACCTGTGTGATGGATGACACGATGCACTAAAGCTACCTCCTACCATATATGATAGTATGAACTCCTCAACATCATTGCCCTAGTACATTTTGATCGCAATCTGATCTATGCATGCATATGCAACCCCCGCTCTTCGTTTGTGTGCTATGTACCTAGTATCAGATTATTATTGCATATACGGACCTCGAGCTAACCAATTAATGTAATGGTGCATGAACCGCAGATATGACGCGTCATAATGCCCTACGATTGACTACATGTATAGTGCCACCGTACCGACAAAGATAAGATCGAATCGAATGATTACTATTATGTATTAAGTACAGTAATGTGAGGGCTATTCTTCTAACTGGTAACTCGGCCAGCCTTAAGCGAATGGCGTTCTGCAGAACTTCCAAGCTAAGTTTCAGCTTCCTCAAAATCATGATTCCTTTTCTCCTTCCTATTCATAGAATGCATATGGTAGTACTAGTAGTAAATTCAGACACTCAGGATGAATGCTGCAAAAAGTAGAACTTATTTACAGCACGCATTGATAGTACTGTCTTATACACCCATGCTGCCCCGCACTCGCATGGAGCTCCTTTGGTGTTCTCATGACTTGCCCCAGCAATTATATATGTACACAAGTAAAGGTTATACAGTAGTATTTAGTTAACCCAGCTTGGTAACTAACTTGATTGATAAAATATACGGTGAAACGTCGATAGGTTTCGGAATAATACTCTACACGTGACGCGTGACGCTCTTTTAGGGGGGGCCAATTAGAGTGACCAAAATCAAACGGGTATTTTTTTTCCAACATTTCTGCCGTTCTACTGGCTTATTACCATAGTAGCCTATGATAGGTATCGTATATAAGTTTCTCTTCTCTTAATTAATTAGATGCCGGAACCCGCCAAAAGAAACGCACCTTTTCAAACGACACTCCACATCCAGCCCCATCACAACAACGGGCGACTTAGTTCATAGTAGGTATTAACAAAACCGAGTTTGCTTGAAATGTCGATAAGCTAAGCACTCGATAATTGGCTTCAAAAATGGGTGATCTGGAGTTTTTTTTTTTTTAAAAGAGATAGTAATGTTTATTGCCTGGTATATTATCACTATGATAGTATCATATGCGTTGAGAATGTGTGGGGAATAACTCTGAGGATATACTACGTATAATGTAGATCAGGACAATTATTGAAACGGACGGATCCCCACAAAGCCACATTATATCTCTCTCGCTGCACCCATGTGCCCAGATATATTAGTTGCGTCTTATTGAGCGAGAAAGGACTACATAGCCAAAAAGGACCCCCATAATTAAAACATATCAAACCCATTTTCGCTTAGCATATCTGACATTTAGCAGAACTGCTTTTTCGTCTCCGGCCGCGTTTTCGGGTCGGTGAGACTTGCCTTCAATACTCCCATGTGGTGGTATGGGTTGAGCTGATACCGTAACAGCGGCAGGGTTGTCCACAGTTATTGGGTGAGACGGAGTGTATGTCTGATTTGACTTGAGACCATGACTCCTGTAGCTGGCTTGCAACACGGATAACAGCGCCTTACTATGAGTATCAAGATACTTCCAAGATTTGAGAGTATTATGAAGGTGTTATAAATACAATATTTAGCAATCTTCTAATTGAGTTAGCTGACTGGTAGATAAAAAGCAGCAGGCGTCTGCTGGGAAAAACCTATCACGATGTATCGCATCGGCTTTCTCGCCAGCCTGGGATTGAAGATTCTTTGCAACTTCTTTAAGGGCTTTCGCATATCGGCTACCCCGCTACGATGTAAATAGTGTCCGGCACTATAAAGCCTCCCAAGGCTATATTGCCGATTGCAATAACTGGAACATCGCTGCTTCCGGATTTGATCCCGGTATTTGAGAGGCTTGGGAAAATAATCTAGGATTCGTGACCGTATACAGGCGCTTGTTAAATTGATGAGTCGGTACCAGAAATCTGGCAGTCTCACACAGGGTTCGTCCTTTTCTCTAGTGGTTTTGCTCCGCTCCACCGTGTGATCGTCTTCACGGTCAGATTCTTGAAGAATATCCTCTATTTCCTCGTTATCTAGTGTGGCATTTTCCCCCCCAAGAAGCTTCGCGCGTTCTCCGACTGCCCATTCATCAGCGAGGATAATGAATCCACCATTGCCATCTCGACCTACCCGTCCACCTCACTGTAAGAAGACTGGAAAATGTAGCCACCGATCCCATACTGAATCACTCGTCAAATATCTGGTAAGTTAATCCCAGGGCCTAATGACTCCGTCACAAATTACTCGCATTGATGATAGGATGCCTTCCTTTTGAGGTTCGGAATGATATTTATCTTGGTCATGGGTGTCTCGGGTAAATGCCTGGATTGTTTCTCTGGGCTGCATGATTAAATACTGATGCCCGTCTTGTTTTTGAAGGCAATCTCGCAAGGTATTGCATGCGTCATGAGCCTCTCGATAGAGTCAAAGAAGATAATAGCCTTAGGAATCTGACAGGGATCATCCTTCGAGAGATCATCTTATGATAAATTCTCCATCGAATAGGAAGTGTAGGGAATATTTCTTGTGGGTTTTTTGTGGGATAATGCCTATCTGATAAAGCAACTCCGGTTGGTCAATAGTAGTCCCGTTGGATCTTGACATTGGCACCTAATTTAATGCCATTGATCAACGAGTTCAATGTTTCCGTTTCTAGCGTTGCAGAACAACAATACCGGGGGATTTTATGACCAAGAATGCTGCAGAGTAGGCTGAGACGCGCATACTCTGTCTAGAATTTAATACCCCATAGTGGGAAGAGGCGTGCCTCATCAACGATGACTAATGCAAGCTGGTCTTTAAACTTGGGATCTAGTATAGTCTTAAGAAGCCTGTCCTAACGTCTAGCCCTGGACCCATCAATATTTTAGTATGCTTGCCGTTCCTGGAATCGTCAAGGGCCCTGTTATTGATCGCATCGCTATTTAGAAGATATGGCCGTCCACCAAAGTGTGCAATCCTCTTAATCTGCTTCTTGCCAATTTGGTCAAGGGGGAAGATGGCAATGCTGATTGTCCCGTCAAGCAAGACAGATACTGCCTGCAAGATCATACTTTTCCCAAACGACGTCTTCGCGATCAAAATGATATCTTCCCGACAATATATCAAATGGTGGAGAGCCTCCAGTTAACTCTTTTATAAGGGGTAACGTACCTGCATAGCGAAAGTGCCAACATAGCGAAAGTGCCACTCCACACCACACTCCCATTTTATAAAGACATTCACAGAAACCACAAAACTTAATTAAGAAAAGCTACTCGCTATCGTCTTCTTCAGACATCTTTATCACTACCTGGCAGGTTCTAGAATTATGCCCGGCCTCGCCGCAGAAATTGTGGTGGGGTGGAACTTTCGCTATGCAGATACGTTAGTGGGTATATAAAGCCTGATTACCTTCACTGCAGCTTAGCTTGTGCCCCCTAAAAGTTGTTTGCAGCCCTTGATATCATCAATTGAGCCTGTTTCTGTGATAGCCAAGCCTGGATTGAATATAATGACTAAGAATGTATTACTACGTGATACACGAGAATCCTAAGTATGGAGAAGGAAAGGAAGAGACTTATTACAAAAAGGTATAAGAAAGAGGATGGAAGTGCACGGCCCGCATGCCTACTAACCCAAATAGGTGGGCGGCATGTAATGGCATAAAGACACCTCCATTCGTCACGGTTTCACGTGGTTTTATTACTGTTGATGTGCCAGTCTCTAGAATATATAAAGCATCCTGTCCCCTGGCTCCTCAATTGATCTAGTGCATGTATCCTATGCAGATTGATGGAAGCAAATCAAACTCGAGAATTTTCCCTTGGTGTAGGGAAAGAGGTCTTTGATGCAGAGCTTGTGGGGGTGTGCCGAGCCCTAGAGCTGGCTAGACAGTTATAGTCCTGTTAGAGAGAGGGTTCGGCACCGGGGGATAGGCCCAGGCCAAGGCTGTCTGTCATAGCCGGAAGGTCGGATACAGACAATGATTTTGATTAAATAATAATAATAATAATGATGGAAGCAAATTAGTGACGTCTCTTAGCTCTCGGCATCTTCGGCGGCCGGTCCGCTTCTGTCTTCTGTTAGGCGTAGGTAGGAATGGCCCTAGGCCCTCTATAGCTATAGAGAGCCTTTTCGGCTGGGCCAACTTTTCTGAAATAATAGAAAGAAGCCCTCTCCTTTATGATGCACGATGGGAACACCGCATTTTTCCTCTCCTTATCTATATTTTCTAAATTTTCTCCACAATACCACATTTTCATCGAAAGCTTTGTAAGTAGAAAGTCCTTGTTTTGCTTATGTCTAACAAATGCACTTTTCAGAATTTTAAAATATTATGTCCTTGTTGAGCTATAAGTGGAGAATCTGTATTTCATGCACGACCCGTCACTTTTCTACGGGCTACCAAAAATCCAAAACAATCAATCCGAGTTGTGCACGGCCAGCTTCATCATTAAATACATCACTTTCAATAATCTCACCTAACGTGTCAGCATCGTCCACTCAACATCAGTAGATAAGATCTGTGCCAGGATAACATGTACGATTGAGTGAACGTTCAAATTCTCTCCTCGGACTCACCAGCTCAAGGCCCTACAGTCTCTTCTTGACAAGAAACAAATTACCCATGTTTAGACGCGGTGAATTGGATGTAGAGGCTAGTCGAGTTAATGGTCACGATTGTCAGTATAAACCGCTGGGCTGTGAAGAGTTATAAGATCTGTGAAATCAATAGTTATTCAGTAGGACAATGCATTGAAGCCTTCAGTATTTGAAACTATGGCCTCATACATAAATGGTATTGGAATCATGAGTTGAAGCATTCGGTATCTGAGATTACGGGGATACGATCAGACTCGTTTGCCAAAAAAATTCGTAGATTTATTTCATTGGTCCGCTTTGGCGCGCGGCAAACACAGTCTGAGCTACCGAGACAATAAAATATTACATTAATTTATTAACAAGGTCATGCTATGATACCGTGTGTTGTTCTTAAATACTAGCTATAATAGCTATACGCGACAACTTTCCGGAACGTGTAACGCCTTTGAGCCAGGCTAATGATACGCCGACCTTCCCTTGCTACTTAATCTGAGGCAGTGTCCCAGATCATGTGATGCGTAAATCGTGTAGCCGCGTAAATGTCCAGAGTAAACACATGTACATCCAAGCACCTCATTATATCTACTAACAATATCCCAACCAAGTCCATTTCGATGTCTTTCCCTATATTAGCAGCCGCTTCCGGTGAATATAGTGCTAGACTTGCGTAGTATAATGTGAATGCGAACTCTGTTGCCAGATTATTAGTTATTTTATCGATCTTCGATTGAAGTCCACTATGTTCCTCCAGGATATGCGATGCGACATGTGTCTTGTTACTACTTGACAGACTTACATTAGCTTTAAGCGATCGATTAATCTTGCTTTTTTTTTTCTTGTCTCCTTAATGTCTAGAAGATATCGAAGCCCAAACTCCGATATCCACGTTGCCACACTAGGGTTTAAAATGGGTAAACATGATTAAGGTGTAATTGCTTGTTTGATCATGAACTAGGTATCATTGGCTCTGGCTCGGCCGAAAAACGCCAGCGGCTACCTACAGTAGTATCGCGCTAGCAGAGCGCGGGTCAGAATATAAAATTGATAGTTGGTGTGTTTCTATGGACCCTCCTTTATTTAGTAGGCTGATTCCCAAGAAAGTAGTATCACGGAGAGCTAATGCAGCTAAGGTGACTTGTAGTCAAGCTGACTTGCAGTCAAGCTGACTCGCACCTGATCTGACTTGGGACTGAACTGAGTTGGTGGAAAACGGCGGGTATAAATAAGAGATTGAGGATCGGGAGTTAAGGACACTTTTTTATATAAGCAAGATTTGTATAACTAAGACATGTATAACATACTACATATACAGTAGTCCTTTAAAATTCAAGATCATGTCAGCGCTTCCCAGCGCCCACCGTCCGTTGTTCCTCGTCACATTCCACATAGAAATTTCCTTCTTCTGTGGCAATCAGTTGAAAGCCCCAATATTCCTCTACTGCTAGCCCATAGTCAACTACTGCTAGCTCATAATCTAACAACATCGAGGCTCGATTCTAATTAACAGCGGAGTGTGTTGACCGATTAATTATTGAGTATAAGACCCAGTATCTCTACCTTCTTGGTAGGTTACCATAACGGCTGAGGGCACTGAGGTAAATCGGGGCGAATCGGTTCGTTATATTATAATCAAATTGTGGAATTCAGAAGGGGAAAAATATCGAATTACTAGAGAATCCTAGTGAGAAGCTATTCTAACGAAGAAACAGAGTGAAACCTGAAAGAATTAAGGAATTGAGATGCTTGTATGTAGGAAAGGAAAATCTGTGAGAGATGACAGGTAGAGATAGAGACAAGATCGCATAAGCACTAATCAGGAATAGGGAAAGTGCACATTACACTATAGAAACCAATGGAGAAAAGAAGGACATGAGGAGCAAACTGCGAAATAGAAGTAGAATAGCATGAGAACAGCAGTTAGGAATTCCTAAGGTGTTGAATATCTTTTAGGTTGAAAAAACGACTGAAACTTTCATGACGTTGGGGAGGCAAAGGCTTGGTAAAACCGGAAGGTTTGCTTGAACTTCTTGATGAAGCCAATGGTTAAATACATCAATGTGTTCAGTTGAGTCTTGGTAGACAGGCTGTTCTTTTTGCAAAATAGTAGCAGTCTGCATGACCTTGAAGATTCCTGCTGACTGCCTGTTCTTGTACTATTCTATTTCTGTTTCGCTGTTTAATCCTCATAGGCAAAGTTCACGTTGCACTATAGAGATCAATGGAAAAGAGAAGGAAAATTCCCAGAGATGAGGACTAGCATCGGAGGCCAGTGTTGGTCGCGTGATAGGGCCCAGGGTTAGGTCCGTTACAGCGCCATAGTATCCATCTTAAATTAATACCGAGATCGTTATCCAACAGCATCCAGACAGCCTGGGTGTGGCCTCCAGCCGATGCCGCCTGCAGCGCTGTGCCACCGTTTCCGCCTCCTCTTCGAATATCAGCGTCGGCATCCTTATCTAGCAGCATCTGGACAACCTCAGTGTGATGCCGCCAGCAGCGCCGTATCGCTTCTGCCTCGAAGATTGATGTCGGTATGCTTGTCTAGTAACATTCTGAAGACCTCAGCGTGACCTTCAGCTGATGCTGCCTGTAGCGACATGTAGAAGTGGCCACCTTCGACGTCAACATTCATCCTCCATCTCCTGCAAGGTGTCTTTGATGGTTGCTTCAGGCCAAGATGGCGTGCCAAAGCTGAATCCATCCAGCCTTCACAATGCAGATGCCTTCGCTTGAGGTAGACAGGCACCGAAATTGCCGCTAGATTCTCGGCTAATTTACAGAGTATACGCGCACCCTCCCTAAGTTCCCTAAGCTGACCGGCGAAAGCAGCTTCCTATGAGACATAGTCCATAGCCTAGTTGGCAGCGGCGTAGTAAGGGAATGGACGTCGAGGTCTTGCCGAGAAATGGGCGTTGTTTTTATCAATATTAAACAGCAATGGATAACAGAGACATTATCGTGATACCATATTATACGATTTTAATATATTGAGGCGCCTTTCCCACCTTGCCGATTACTGATGAATAAGAGATAATTTTGAGTTATAGATGCTAATGAGAAGCCTACAATGATTCTTCACCACGCTTCGAAAGTTGTCTACTGGCCATACTTCGGACTCGAGTGCTGTGTGTGATGTAAACTGTTCTTGTAAAAGCTAATGTTAACACGCAGTATTCGCTTCGTCAAAAGTTGAAGGCCACGCAGCAGCGAGCGCAATTTATAGAAAATCTCCGTCTAAATTGGATTTTTGCTTCGACCCAAAGATTTTTTTTGTACGCCTCCGATACTCAAGACGGGAATTCGGACAAGAGATTTTCCACATCGGATCGTCTCCCATATTCGCAGGGGCTCTGTTTAAATAATGCCAAGGGTAAGGTGGAGCCAGAGATATGTACGATGCTTCATACTTTTTAGACGTTGAGAAATAGTGCGGCGGTCTTCCTTAGTGAAAGAATGGTCAATATCCTTCACTCTGGCGTCGATGATAACATTGATCTCTTTACTAAATTGCTCGGATTTATCGTCACCGTCAAAGTACACATATGCAGTCGTAGTAGAAACTTGCTAGAGAATGCTTCCAGATCGTTATACGAGCGACTAGTGATGAGGAACTTAAGTTTAGAGGGGCCGCTTGTAAAGGGGAAAGTAAAGGAAAATAGAAATAAAACACATGCTACGGATGCGGATATGCCTCATTGAAGAAGCAAATCTCTTTAAGCTGATTAACTGCTGCCTGCTGCTCCAAGCGCATTCATCAAGCGCATCAAGCATACAGACAATCTCTCCAATGTCCGGAGATCGAGCAGGACTCTCCATAACTCTGAGAAGTCTTTACCGTAATTCTTATGGTTGAGCGCGATTCCCGTTACGCTCTCACTAGAGTCCTTAAATGAAAAGTTCGTGACATCTATCTCCTAGATTATGGCATGTAAATTTTGTCAAGGCGAGAACCACATTAATGCATCGTAGATATCACGCGAGACTAGCTTGTTGTTCGTAGTGCATATCCATCACCGACTCCATCTTCGAATCAAATCAGGATTATGGATGGTGTCTAGCTCATCGTTGAAGGCTAGAAGCCTATCTCAACATTATCAGCCAGCTCTCTCCATTGTTTTTCAAGGTACTAGTTGCGACGGAGGCTTGGGTGGAGGCGAATAGCTGCTTAGTAGAGTTTTGGCCGTTTTCTTAATAATTCGAATCATCTTATCGTTAGAGCCGTGATTGTCACCAATAAAGCTGCCAATCTTCTTGTGTGGGACCTTAACGCATGTGCCTGCTCCTCTCCACCATGTGGCAGGCTTTCATGGGTTTACGCGTCCTCAAGTCTAGAAAGCGGCAGTACATAGCCTGAAGGTTTGTTCTTGTATGTGAAGACCAGATGTTAATAGAGAAGTGTAGCTTTAAAAGTGACTTTCGAAGATGAAGTATAACGCGGCGTTTGTATGTACCTAGACCTATTAGCTATTAATGAATAGGTTAGGGGGTAAGACAAACCTTGTATGAATGCTTGTAAGCGTTTCTCGAATAAATGTACGAGAAGGAGGCATTCATACGCGAATAGGTTAAATGCTAACAGATAGTCGGTGATTTCTGGTCAGGTAGTGATTCTGATAGGTAGGCAACGCCCTGCTATAAGCCATACAGTCTTTCTGTAGTGCTCTCAGTATTCATGGCCTTTTTGAGGATAAGTTTCTCAGCTTGAGTGTATGTATTAGAATCTACTACCGTTTTTACGAAGGATGCTGATATTCGTACAATCCCCGGAAGTCCTATAGACCTTCCGCCGTAATTTCTACCAGCCAAAGCGAAACTGAAAAGTCGCATCCTCTAGAGTATCGCGAAGAACATTACAATGGTAAGGTTAAGTTTGTCAATTAACTGATAATTATTTATAGTACCTACTGCGCGCTAGCCTGCGTACCAGTTCGTCTTGTTTTTCGCGGTTGCGTACACTTTGATCCCTTCGGCCTTCCGCGCTTCCTTGGTAGTGGGTCCGCCTGAGCAGCATGCTGAGTAGCCAGCCGAGTGATCTGTTGAATAATCTATGGAGTAGCCAGAGTAGTAGCTGGCTGAGCGGCCTGTGAGCTGCTTGTACCTATCGCGGCAGGTAGCTCATTATTGACGCCCTCGATTTCCTCCTCTTCCCAACTATTACCGATCACTTGCTACTTACAAAGTTCCAGTCTGCCAGGAAGTTCTTCCTTTTTTGCGTGTTATCATCCGTTGTTTTCGTTGGATATGTTGACTCTCCGTGTCTCATTCACCTTCTTCTCGACGTTCTTGTAGACGTGCCAGATATACAAAAGCTGCGTTGTCTAGGATAGATCATAGACAAAGCATTCTTAAGCGAGGTATCATCACCGGTGAGGATGACTTCGATCTTCGCTTCGCCCATAACGAGAGTCTTGAACGCCCTGATTGCACGGTTGTACATGACTTCATCCTCGGAAGTGACGAAACACATAGCAATGTTAAGAGTTTTATTATACGAGGTAACTGTCATGAAGTGGATAACAGGCATGTTGTAGCGGTTTGTTTGATACGTGGCATCAATGAAGATGACATCGGGGAACGCTGCGCGATCTCGATCTGGTCGTATGGAGCGAGAGAATGGCAGCAATCTCAGTTTCTGTAGGCCTGCGGTATTCTGAGTGCTCAGAGTCATTGATGGAAGGCTCATGATTATGATCCTCATAGTGGACTTGTACCTGCCAGGTACCAAGTTCGGTACGAAGGATACGGACTTCGAATGGGCATTCAGTCATACGCGTGCCCGTCTTACGAAGAACCCCTTCACCTCTCTTTATACCACCTTTAAAGCACCTAAGATCGCGATGCCCCACTGTTGGAGGTTTGCGCTTATCCTTGATGAGGTTCCTTTGGGTAAGAGCATAGCCGTGAAGCCTCGCATGGAGATGAAGAACGCTCTCTGCACGCTCAAGAAAGGCGTATTCCTCTTCCTCCGGGGACTCAAGCATGGCTAGAGCATGTAGTGTATGTGGTTTGTAAGTGAAGCGGAGGACCGGTGGTGGAAAACAATGGAAAGGAGAAGTTTGGTGACTTTGGTCTATTATTGGGAGCGCCAGATACGAAAACAATTATCTATCACGCAGCTCTGAACCCGGAAGATCTATTATTTCCAGGGATTGTACAGATAAAATCGCGGGGGTTGTACGAATATCAGCATCCTTGATGAAAAGAGAAATGCTTTGTTAATTCAAATTGTTCTCATTGTTTCTTTTATCTTCTTCCTTTGAACTTGAACTAGAGACATGCTTCCTTTTATACCTGCTAATTGACCTCACCACCTGTTGATTCCATGAGGTTCTTCGGCATTTCTAACATGTTACAGAGCCATCTATCAATATCTTCACCACAACGATTAGATGAAGAATGAAATGTCATGATTGTTGTAGTAATATCAAGATGTTTCCATTGATGACTAGAACGTTTGATACAGGAACGTTGTTATATCAAGTTACTTTTACTATATCCAGTTACGCTAGTATTGTTTAGGTACCTTAACTAACTCTACCAGCAGCTGAGGCTCCACCCTCTTTTTTTCCTCCTTAGAACAGCTTGATGCAGAGGTCATCCACTGTACTAACGGAGTACAAGACAGGCTTCATACCTATTTCTCTAAGTCAGAGTTCTATCCCAGCAGTTCTAAGATGGAGTTCCTCCCTAGCTACAAGCAGAGTTCTTCCATCGTTTTAAGACAGTTCCCCAATCCAACATGTGTCCTCCCTTGCCTTCCACTTCATTTCCCGTACCGTACATGGCTTCACCGTTGGGCCCGCTTGGGCCTCCACTAGATACTACATAGATTTATGAGAGTGTTCCCACATTTAAAGAGGGTCTACAATTGCTCGCTCGGAACAATAGCTATGCGATTAGCTCCGATTGCAACGATCAAAGGAGAGGTCGAGCTGCTTTCATCTGTTCTAGAGGTGTAGAATACAACGATAAATGCAAAAAACCTTGTAGCCTTGGTCATGAATCAAATCAGCGGAGCACTGGAACCACAAAAACCAGCTGCCCATTCAAAGTCGTCGCAAAGAGGCGCGAAGACGACAAGTGATCACTTTCTTTCAAAATGAGCACAACCACGAAGCTCTTGCAAATATTTCCGCCCTATCAAAGCATAGGAGACCTGCAATGTCTCCAGAAGACCATTCAAAAATCCACGATATGCATAAGCTCGGTCATATTCCATCCGAAATACTCAATGCAATGTATGCCAACAATCCTGGCATCATGTTGGTAGCTCGAGATATTCACAACATCCTATACAGCCTAAGAATCGAGGAGTTGGAGAATGGTTACTTGAAAAGCTAGAGGAGCTCAATCCCAACCCAATTGTAGATTTTAACAAGGAGACAGGACGACTAAAGCACCTCTTCTTTGCGTACCCAGATGCAGTTCCAATTTACAAGCAGCACCCTGACGTCGTTCTTATGGACTGTATCTATAACACAAATCGATTTCAAACGCCTCTTCTCAACATCTGCGAGGCTGTGACGGGCAACAAGGAAACAATTCAAGCTGCGCTTTGCTTTTTAAATGGGGAGAGAGAGTTGGACTATATTTGGACTATAAATGCATTTCAGGATTTTGTGCTGGTCAGGAGCGTCTGGAGCGATATTCCAGACCCTCTATCGTTGGTTACCGACCGGGAATTGGCTCTAATGAACACATTGGATGCTCTGTTCCCTGATTCTATCCATATCCTACTAGTATGTACTTAGCACGTTAATATAATATCAAGATACAATTACATAAGCTTATGACAGATCCACGGTCGGTTCAGCACCGCAACCACAAGATCTAACGCTCATTAACGCTCATGGTTCTCAATGTTCCTATGGATTTGGATTTATTGTTGCCATTCATAAACCTTACCCAACATAAGGTTTATAGTACTATGATACTACAAAGATGGCAACACACACTTCCTAACTTAGTATTCAACATGTAAGATGTTAGATACAATGCTGAATTGTTAAATATTCCTCAACAATTCTAGGAAGATTCTATTGGCGTATCATACATCTTCATTAGTCATGTACATTAGCGTAGATAGCCAGGTCAAGGATATAAATATCTCCCTCTGACCTTCAATTAGAAAAACCAGACTGCATAACTAAAGGGGTTCCATACTTTCCTTTGATATATGAATATCCTTGCAAATTGTCAAAAAATTTCCAGCGGAAAAACGACAGAATAATACAATTATTCCAGATCCAAAATGGGAGATGTTTCTCAAAGATTGGAATGCTGTACTCGGATCTGCGTCAGAATCCGAATATGCCACTCATTTGGTAGAATTTCGCAAGCATCCAAAAGCTGCCGTTGATTATGTTGTCAACACTTGGCTTAATCCATAGAAGGAGAAGCTTGTCTCATTCTGGGTTGATCAGCACTTACACTCCAGTATTCGAGTCACTTCACCAATTGGGAGCTGTCATGCGCAATTAAAGAATTATTCGAAGGTGGCTACAAGAGATTGTAAGGATGTGTTTGACCGCCTCATTGTGTTCTGGCCAAACCAGCATCGAGCCATTGCTCATGCTTCTGCACAAGAACAGATTCAAATTAGTAGTCACTAGCTAAATGGACGGTACTGTAACGGCCCCTAGGGGTACCCGCAGAATTGGGTGGACTGTTCTTCCAGATTGGTTCTAGTTACATGTAGTTCACGGATAAACCTACTCCGACCCCTAAATCCTGTATATAGTCTGGCTGGACCCTGACCCTTATGAAAGGACCAGCGATCAATTCTGTCATCTGTGTGTCTATCTATCACCTTTATTCTATGAATACATCTTTTATGGTGATCCTCCACCTTAGTCACGCTGTCCAGAACCCTGTTCGTTACAGGTACTTGGATCAAGTTTAGGATTTGGTGCATAACCGAGCCCTGTATCTTATAAAGAGACAGAACTTTTTAAAAAGCAAAGCGCAGCTTGAATTGTTTCCTTGTTGCCCGTCACAGCCTCGCAGATGTTGAGAAGAGGCATTCGAAATCGATTTATGTTATGAGTACGGTCCGTAAGAATGACGTCAGGGTGCTGCTCGTAAATTGCAACTTGCATCCGGGTATGCAAAGAAGAGGCACTCTAGTCGTCCCGTTTCCTTGTTAAAATCTACAATTGGGTTGGGGTTGAGCTCCTCTAGCTTGTCAAGGAACCATTCTCCAACTCCTCGATTCTTAGGCTGTATAGGATGTTGTAAATGTCTTGAGCTACCAACATGGTGCTAGGATTGTTGGTATACATTGCATTGAGTATTTCGGACGGACTGTGACCGAGCTTATGCATATCATGGATTTTTGAGTAGTCTTCTGGAGACATTGCAGAACTTGGCTCTGCAAATTTATATCGATATGCCGAGTTTGAATGCCATATGGAGAGGCGGAAATTGCAGGTAACCTATATATTTAACAACACAGTGACGTGATCCACTCAGGGTAAAGCGACCCGGTCTTTTTGAACCCCTACTACAACACAACAACATTCCAGTCTCCCAACTCATAAGCGACTCCTTGTCTATACAGCTTTATCTTTTTCATGCAATTATTGTAGCATGCAAGGATAGTTTTGTTTGTGACATTTGCCAATGACGCAGGAACCATGTCTTGAAGCCTCCTCAATCTTGTAGTTACAATTTTCTCGAGCATGACCCTTGGACTAAACACCAAAAATACTCCCAGCTATTGGCCACGATTGGCCGTGACACTTGCTTTCAGAGATAGCGCTGTAAAATGTGGACCGACGATTGCTTAGATACCGTATATTAGTAACATCTTATTAAGCGAGAAAGGCCTAAGAAGACATAGATCTTGTGTCCGATAGGAACTGGTCCGCTCTCGGCCATGCACTAGATCTATTGGGAGACTGACTGAGCATAGCTTAACAGCACATGCTTCGGGAACCGGTGAAGGCTTGTCTAGACCCTTCATCGATCCAGCGCCTTCTGCACGCATGATGCCTTTCTGAGGACGACACATGGGCCCGTGGCCAGGGGACTGGGTACCTAAGAGAGTCCTAGGCCGGGCCATCAAGTTCTCTGTGGGAGCTTCTGCTTCGAGAACTATGCAAGTTCAAATTTGCTTAGTCATCTATAATTTCCCAAATTAGGATTAGTGTATCAAGCTAGTAAGATATATAACGTGACTGACTTTATATAGGTATATCGTCCTTATCCAACGGTGTGACGAGTACAGTTTAAATTCCTCCGTACCATATTTCAGTCCTTGCCTGTACGCTTCCATTCGACGTTGGCACCGAGTGAAGAAGGCAGCGATGGGATTAACTTCTGGAACAATGTGCTGGAGAGCCTCAAGATCGTACTCGCAATTATCCTAGCGTAGCACTTCCGCCCCAATAGTATTCGATTCAGTAGTACTTACGACCATCATTTGCATGGAATGCACTTTCATCATGCGTTAGTATTATGATTGGCTCTCGAGCCGAACTTATAGCCATGTGGACACTCTCTATCATTAATATCTCCGTGTTCATCAAATTCCACGAGGTAGAGCCCTGAGCTGTCAAGGTAGCCAAGAAATTTGTTCCGATATCGAACAACATCGGGTCTCTCGTGGCTGTTTTATAGACACCTTTGCTAACCTCACTCCGGTCATACATGATGAAGCTAACAGCGTGCAACTCTGGCACGAGTCCCCTTCCTTTTGCTGACCATATCTGTATTCCCACCCGGCTGAGCTGAGCAACGGCAACAAAAATCTCATTATACTATGTTCGCAGGAATTACAGGTAGAGGTCTCCTGAAAGCCGTATTAAAGTATTTATAGACCCAGGAGAGTCGCGAGGGAGGCCAAATAGAAGCTATTGTGGAGACTGTGGAATCAGCCTAATCCTTAAAGCTGCGGCCTGCCGGAGGCAATTCCCAGCGGCGAGGCGGTTTACTGGTTAATCTAGCAATATTGAGGTTGTCCTGGAGGGGACATACATTGTTCTCTGACCTCTCTCGAGATTTTTCCCGTTTAAAAAAGGGTGAAGGCACGATCTGTTTTTAGGTACCTAATTGGCTAACCCCCCCCCCCTCCAGGCGAAAAAAATGTAACAAAGTAGGACCGAATCAAAGCAAGGCTTAGCGGGAGTTTTCCTAGTCAACGTCGAATTTTGGTATATGTGATGGGAAAACCCTTTTACACTTCGTTCCAGGGTGTTTCTCTAAGATGGTGGGGATAGGTTGTTGGCCGAGCTAAGCCCTGATATTCTACTATCACATCAACACATCCCTGAGCAAACTCCTCTCCTTTCCTCCCTATAGCTAGAATTCATGAATAGCACCCGACACTATATATCTCTTATCTCATAGATGAATAATAGTAGAGTAAGCATTGTCACACTAAAGACCATCATACTTAGCTTGCACGGTTAGGGTCCTGAGGTGGATCTCTTATCATTCGCTTGCTGCCAGTGCTCTTTCCTCTCGCCGCCCCACGCTTTTTCTTACCCTTGGGGCGAGCTTGACCAACAGGAATTGAAGTTTGGGAGCGTGGTAGGATCGATATTGATATTCAGAATCCATTTTAACGCTGTTATTAGAGTCTTTGCGTGACCTCCTGACCATGGCTAGCATTGCTTTGGGTTTGGCATCTCTTACTAAGGTGGGAGGGTGGTTTGTCAAAGACTTGCGCGATTTTTTGCTTTTTTACTACGATAGCGGTAGCGTTTATTTTGTGCACGGACCCCTGCGATACGGTTGGGGCCTCCACACCAATTAGATGAGTGAATACTAGACATCCCATCGCTGACCTGGGCGATCTACGTAATGATTGCTAGCCAGAAAGCGAGGATTTGACACCTAATTGTTTTTTAACAACTCCCTCGTGAAGACCAAATGCCCAAGGGGGTAATTACTGTATTGTTCACAAACTTGAGCCGATTACTACCCATAGTTCTTAATTATAATGCTCCAAAATGCAACTCGCATTTACAAGAAACCATTTACGAGCTGACAGCGTATTATGTTTCTTTTTTCAAATGTTTTATTTTAAGTTGAGTATTATGGGATGCTGATATTCGTACGACCCCAATTTCTTATTTGTACAAATCCCGCGATTTTATCTGTACGATCCAGAAATAGATCTTCCGGGTTCAGAGCTGCGTGATAGACAATTTGTTTCATATCTGGCGCTCAATAGACCAGAGTCACCAAACTTTGCCTTTCCATTGTTACCCACCACCACTCCTCCGTTTCATTTAAAAACCACATATACTACGTGCTCTAGCCATGCTTGAGCCCCCGGAGCAAGAGGAATACGCCTTTCTTGAGCGTTCAGAGAGCGTTCTTCATCGTCATGCGGGGGTTATACAAATAAGAAATCGGGAATTGTACGAATATCAGCATCCATATTATACTATACTGTCATTACGTTATTGGAATTGCTTTTCCCTAAATGTTTCCTCTTCTCGAAGGATTTGCGCCTCAAGCAAGTTGTGTGTTTTTACCATGCTTCGCCGTTGTGCAGCTGACACCGGTGCTAATAACCACCTTCTAGGGATGTGGCACAGCATTGACAATAATTGATGGCTTCGTAAGCCTGAATAGGCAGGTACGGGTGTCCCAAGTGCGGCACCCGCCAGCTGCCGTGACCTCAGTATGTACAAGTGTGTCCCAGTATCAGATAATACTGACACTGTCGGTATGGTTTCTTTGGAACAACCCTCGTTAGTTCAGCGGGATTAACACCAACCAATACCCACCCACTTGTTAATATCGGGCCGATACCGACGTGGGATAGGGCAGGCTGCAGCCCCTTAATTGGTTTACATTGCAAGTTCCTATATGATATCGAATGTTGATTTATGAGTTTCAGTGTATAGAGACGTCAGCCACAGCACCGGGGCTAGAGTAACGAGAGGTCAAATCGTCATCTCTCATGAACGGTGTCCCATCTCATTATTCAGTTCTCATCCCCTGGAGTTGTCCGTGATTTTTGTTATCGGTCATGATTTATTGGATGGAAAAGTTCGACTTCCTATTGCGTATATTATGGAGCCCTAATCCCCGGGCAGGAATGGCATAAATGCCCCTTCAAGGTCACGGATAGAAAGATCAAACTTCGTCCTGTGCATACTGGACTACAGGCCCCCCCTTCCAAAACCGGATAGCAGCTTGATTGAGACACCCCGATCATCATCAATAATAATTCGAAGCCCAAGGGGTTTCTTGAACTAAGGACTTCGTCAAGCATTCTATATTATATTCAGGCCTCTACTCGCAGGAGACAAACATGAACCGGGTATCAGTGTACATGCCTGTAATCTCACGCTTCGACATACTCATAGGTCCAGTCATTTTAGTTTTGGGGTATCAGATATGGCTGATTGTTTACCGACTCTTTTTTCATCCTCTGGCTAGATTCCCTGGTCGTAAGATAGCAGCAGCTACTTATCTTTACGAGTTTATGTGGGACTATTATGGAAAAGGTGCATACCTTTACGAAATTGAGAAGATGCACAAGAAATACGGTCTGCCTGTGACTTTAAATTCCCCGCAATAATATTGGTATAAGGCTAATATTATTACAAGGCCCTATAGTTAGAGTTAACCCGGAGGAGCTTTCACTTCGTGATTCCGAATTCTACGATATGCTCTATGTTACGAGAAACACAAGACGCACAAATGCGTACCCGCACTTCGCAGCCGGCATTGGATTGGCGGGTTTGTCCTTTCAGTGATAACCGGGATAGCTATAGCTGATCTTTCATAGGATCTCATGTTCTAACAGTGGATCATGATTTGCATCGATTACGAAGGAAGCCTTTGGAACCGTTCTTTTCCCAACAAGGCATTACTCAGGTTGAACCAACATTAAAGGAACTAGTAATCACACTCGCCGGCCGTCTCCAAGAATTTAAAGGAACTGGAACAGCGGTTCGACTAGACCATGCTTTCTCGGCTTTTACCGGGGATGTTATATCCATGATTTGTATTGGCAACACAAAACAATCTCTACTACGTGACCCTGCCTTTTCTCCTCAATGGTAAGTAAGACTGCTCCTTACCTTGATCCGAGATATAGAGATTAATGCAACGATCCTAAGGTTTGGCATCTTTCATTCAGTAGCTCTCTCATCGAGCATCTTCATAGCCTTCCCCTGGATCGTCAAGTACGTCTCTAAATGCAATTTCTTTGTCAGGACTTAATTAAATATAACAACAATGATAGAATAGCACAATGGATTCCAGAACAGATCCTTATGAAGATAGACCCAAGAACTCAAATGCTTATCAACTGGAAAAATGTCAGTGGACTTAGACTTCTTTGAATTACTCATACTGATGGGTTTTAACCAGCTGTCAATTGATCACATCACTGAGGCAAAACGAAGACAAAAGTCCAGAGAGCACATCCTTAACCAAGAATGGAGTATTAAAGACTATTTTCTCCTTGACCAATTGCTTGATAGCGACCTGCCAAAATCTGAACTGTCTATGGAGCGACTTACCGCAGAAGCACAAGTACTCCTGGGTGCCGGCACCACCACGACCGCTCGCTCCATGAGCCATCTAGCCTTTCATATTCTAAATAATAGCCAGATTCATAACAAGTTGAGGGAAGAGCTCAAAGAAGCTATGTCTGATTTTCCAGAGGTAATCCCATCATGGCAGACTTTAGAGCAACTTCCTTATCTACAAGCATGTGTAAAAGAAGGACTTCGGTGAGGATAACTAAGTAATGCTAATCTCCACATCCTCTGCTTACATGCCGACAGTCTCAGTTATGGGGCCATGCATCGTTTACCACGCTGCTCACCTGATGTCACACTGCAATATAAAAAGTGGACCATTCCTCGGGGGGTAAGATACATGCTATCGAATGTTCTTACAAATTAATAAAGTTACGGCTAACTTGATGGAACAGGTAGCCGTTGGAATGTCCGCGTACTACATGCATACAGACCCTGAAGTTTACCCTGACCCATTTGAATTTCGCCCAGAGAGGTGGCTGGGGGATGTTGACCCGAGGATGCGTAGGAACTATGTTCCATTTTGCAGAGGCTCTAGGAGTTGCCTAGGTATCAAGTAGGGTTCCGATTTTCTTTCATCGATTTCTCAGAATCGACTAGTGCAATTCACCATTGGTTACTGATGTAATTGACAGTCTAGCGTATGCCGAAATTTTTCTGGTAATGGCAGTATTATTCTGCCCAAGAGGGCCAAATCTCAAATTATACAAGACTGATCAGACTGATGCTGATAACATACATGCATTTATCTTGGCTCTTCCGAAGCTGGGAACCAAAGGCATCCGCATCTTAGTTGAGTAACTTATTAGGAAAGAATGTAAGAGATGATCTAGCAATGAAGGAACTGTTTGATATCGAAATAGTTGCCCCAAACACATGCTTCTTACCGAATGTAACTGGCCATAACCATGTTCTACTAGCTATAGGTAATTAGTAGGCCTTGTAATTTACTTTGTCAACTTTTTCTAGTTACGTTCCAGCTTTTATTATACACAATCCATTAACACCATACATACAGCTTTCATCGAGCTCCATTCTTGAAAGAGAAATAACAGATGGTTGAAGTCGTAAAATTTGTAGACAACTAATGATTCATCAATCAGGGCTCGCGACAAGACCGACTTCCCACACCGGGGCCCGTCTCGCCATTTGCGAAACATATCGTCATTGAAGAACCACATGTGCTGTCGCGATTCACAAAGCGTATAATGGGTTATAAAGGCTGTGAGCACGGAAGCGAAAGAGGGAAAGAAGATAGAGAAGAAGAAAAATCAGAATTAAGTTTTACGTGGCACCACATTTCCATAAGGCATACGAACATGTGCCTTTCACCCCGCGTCGGTTGAAATTCTTGTAGTCTTCATAGTTAGACGCGAGATCTTGAAGGAGATTTTTTTTTCTCCGGCCTTCATAGTATCTCTGGGTCTGTTTCCTATCTTCCTTGAGGATCTAGCGGATTTCGTTAACGATAGCTCAGGACTCTTGAATTAAATTTCTTGCAGCTAGCAGCTCCAGCGGTTCCTGATTTCCTCCTCCTGAGAGGAGGGATATAGCCGGTCCGTCACTTGCTTAGCTCATCATCTGTGCTTAATATACCTAGGTATGTATGATGTTAAGTATTTGGTATTTACTTTACTGCTATGGTGGCGGACACCCTAATCCCGCCCACATTTGAACCCAAAAACCCGCCTCTTTCAACGTCGTATTCCACCCACCACAACATATGATATGGTACTTTTGGATTTTTTAAAATAATATTTCGTGGCCACATAACAAATTAAATATCCTTTTTTTGAGATATCGGCTTTGCAGTGGGGTAAATTAACGTTTGAAAACAGGCAACTTCTGAGGCAATGTTACGTAATTACATAATCATTATATATCGGTGGCTATGCCTAATTAGGAAAGATGTATTGCACAAATTAGGGTTAGCGCTGCTACGACCTGGTGTGACTTCCATTCCCCCTTGGCTATTGTTGTTGTTGTATTATTTCACGTCTTTAAGCGGCCGAAAGGCTGCATAGGACGGTATTACTAGTAATATACATAAGACGCTATTTGGCACCGGAGGTAAATGCCTCCCAGAGATCACCTAGGTGCTCTATAGCCTATGTCGTGTAGTAAACAGATGAGAAAGGAAGAGAAAAAAAAAGTAAAAACAATCTAATCATCGGTCCGCCTTCTACGGCGCTATCGCTTGTAGTCGGCGGAAGCAAGTGTCATGCGGAAGCAAGTTGTCACGCTTCGCAAAAACCAAAATCAAGCAACACATCTTTAACCTCCTTCATTGCACTTCTAATAACCCAAAAAGAATTATTGGAAACGGAGCCTGAATATCATGGGCCCCATCTTACCAAATAAGACTACAACCGTGCCTTTAATAACGCGCTTTTATGGGCCTTAGGAGAGGGTTCC
>JAHQZX020004306.1:0-33183 GCA_019804575.2 Pseudotulostoma volvatum
TAACTTTCAATATTCCTCTGTAACCAAAGAATATAATTAAATTCTGTGAACGTAGAATTATCTACCATGCACTTTTCTCTTATTCTACGTTCTCAGCTTTAAAAATTCCTATTGTTGTTGTTGAGGAATTATTGTTGGCGTTTGGGGGATTTTGGTGTTCTTGACAGTCCGCTTCCCACTGTAGCTATCATATGATACTGCGCAGGTTCTTGATGATACGGTATCAATACGGTATCTTTGATCATATAAGTGGGGCACGGGCCATTAATGTGGCTCGTGCTTGGTACAAAAAAGTCTGGCCCCTCATACAAATCACCCTTTATTACAAGGCTTTCAACTCCGCCCCACGCCATAATGTTCCATTTTTTTCTCTTAGAATTGGTCTAAAGCCCTTTATTCTAAATTTTAAGAGAGAAAAAAGAATTTTCTTTAATTGCGGTTGTGGTGATGAAGTTAGCGTTGGGGCGGTTGAAACCCCTTTCGCGCTAGCACGACTAAGTATCTGATAACCCTACCCAATCGCTAATAGAATCCTCAGGAGGGTTTGTAAAGTTTTCGAAGCATTTTCGTAAAAGATTGACTCAATGTTTTCCTACCAAAAAGAAGTTTATGATTCGAAGCCGTATAAGTCAAGTGCAATGAAAAGTTTGAAGGCAGTGATTGGTGCGACATGGGTAAGATGCAGGCAGGTAAAATTCATCGCGTGGTGAAATTAAGGGCAAAACCCTGTAAAGGAAGCCGGCAAAGGGCCCCGAAAGCCGTTGGATGGCCTCTATTAATCATCTTTCTGGCCTTTTAGCTACGATAGACACCCGCTGTGGACATCCCCTGCCTCTGCAGGCTGCCGTCTAAGCAAACACTAATAGGATGCCCCCAAGGAAATCCAGAGCGGGTAAATACATGTAGGGCTATGATAGGAGAGATGACGAGTAGGGGCTAGAGGCCCCAGAGGAGGCAGAATAAAGGATATCCCACTGAACGTGCTAAGATCCTTGAAGCAGTTCAAAGGCTGGGTTCTCTTTACCCCGATCGGGGAATGCTCACACAAGCAAAACAATTGTGTCGGCGAGTACTAACTAGTAGGCTACAGAAAGCAGTGGGTTTTAATCACATCTCTACCTTGTTCGCTGTTGACAACCTAAGTCATCTCTACTCTAACCAGGGCAGGCTGAGAGAAGCAGAGCAGATGAGTAGATATGTAGGCGAGCATTGACGAGCTTCGAGAAGGCATTGGGCCCCAACCATACCTTCACCCTGTTGACCGTCAATAACCTGGGCCGGCTCTTCTGTCGTCGGGGCAGGCTTAGAGAGGCAAAGCACATCACTGGCGGGCAGGGAGAAGGCATTGGGTCCCAATCACATCGGCACCTTTTTAACTGTCAACAACCTTGGCTCCCTCCACTATCGTCAGAGAGAGCTCAGAGAAGCAGAGCAGATGTATCGGCGAGCAGCACTGGCTGGCTATGAGAAAGCACTGGGTCCTGATCTGACACCCTACTGGCCGTCAATAACCTTGGCGCTCTCTTTTCGGATCAGGGTAGCCTTCCAGAGGCAGAAAGGATGTATCGGCGAGCGTTAGCTGGCTTCGAGAAGACGCTGGGTTCCGACCACACCTTCACCCTACTAACTATCAATAACTTGGGCCGGCTCTTCTCTCGTCAGGGAAGGCTCAAGGGAGCAGAGCAAGTGTATCAGCGGGCACTGGCTGGCTACGAGAAAGCCCTTGACCCTGATCACACTGACACCCTGCTGACCATCAATAACCTAGGCACCCTCTGCTTGGAGTAATCAAGGCAAGCTTGCAAACGCAGAACCGATGTATCAGCGATCACTAGTTGGCTACACCCAAGGCACTGGGCCCCGACCGCATTGATACCTGCTCAACCGTCAACAACCTTGGTGCTCTCTTCTCAAAGTCAGGGTAGGATTGCAAAGGCGGAACAGATGTATCGGCAAGCTCTGGGTGGCTACGAGAAGGCACTGGGTCCCGATCATGCCTCTACCCTGCTGATTGCCAAATAATCCGGGAACTCTCCACTTGCATCAGAGCAAGCTTAGGGAGGCAGAACAGATGTACCAGCGAGCACTAGTTGGCTATGAGAAGGCACTGGGTCTCGATCACACCTCCACCATGAACATTGTCAACAACTCAGGCTCTCTCTTCTGTCGTCAGGCAGGGGTCAAAGAGGCAGAGTAGATGTATCGGCGAGCACTGGCTGGTATGGAGTCCCGACCACACCTCTACCTTGCCGACTATTTTATCGTCAGGGCAGGCTGAGAGAGGCAGAGCAGATGTATCAACGAGCTCTAGACGACTACAAGAAGGCACCGGGTCTCAATCATACTAACGAAACCTGAACACTATGTACAGCCTGGGAAATATCTATAGTGGCAGGGTAGGCTTGGGGGGGCGCAAATTATGTATCAGTGCTCTTCGCCGTAATACCTTGTCTTGCTGACAGTTTAACGCACTGCATCCCGTACAAAAGGGAAACCAACTCAGGAACGAGCCCATTTCCCGCATCCTGTGAAGCCTCTTTCCTGAAAACAAAGCTAAAATTGCATCGGAACCGTGCAGGCTTCCTTCCCTAAAGCAAGGATTCATTGGAAACAACTTTCTTCTGGAACTACGTAACTATACGTTGGCTTGTCCAGATGTTATATTATCGACTGATAGATAGTCTGCTACTGAACTAGACTCTTCTGCCTCTAGATCGCAGTTGTTTCCCTAATCTACCTAGCGTCATTCGTATCTTCGCTCACCAAACAGATAACTTGAAGTTCGGTAGTTCGATTCCGGACGGCCCTCCGATGCATGTCGTCACCTCATCCATCTCTCTCGGAGTGAAAAGAATTCATCAAGCGGTCAAACCATTCCCAAAAGGCTTTTTTTTTTTTTTATTTTTCTCTAAATTCCTTTTATCCAACCTTGTTGGGGGGTCTCTAGCATTAAGGTACTATGTAAGGGTCAGGGGCGAGCTTCCGAGAAATGTAGAATGTCAATATAGTATCATTGGACTTGGACTAACGCAAAGGTCCTACTACATGGCATTCATTTTAGTATACCTAGCCGGATTCGTTTCTTCTATCGACAGGGCAGTATCTGCACTCAAGTAAGTAACCGCTTAGTATCTATCATATATCAACCGTTTGAGCATTGGGTCAGTAGAACAAGGAGAAAAAATCTTAGGCGCTGGGGCTGTAAGGATTCAAAAAGACTACCTGATGATATTTTCTTTATATACGTCATGATACCGGTACGCAACTGCATAGCATATGTACTAGTATGTACTAGCATGTACCTAGTTGCCCTGTTTGGCAGTCTCATGATTGATCTGAGTCCCAACCGTTTTCTTTGGCCTCTAGGGTATATAGCATTATTGTATCATATAGATTAATTATACTAATATGGATGTACTTGGTACTACACGCATTCTATATATAGGTACAGCAAGTTAAACGGACGGGTTATATCCTCGTTAAGAAAAACGACTGGTCACACCAACGGCAGTTAACCACAGAATGATGTTGGGGAATCAGCTCCAATTAAAATCGAGTATTGAGTCTGCTGATATCGCCTCTTCAGCCTTCCTTGAAACCTCTCTTAATGATTGCATTGATAGGTGGGGCCGCTTCTCTTACGGGCGTAGATTTGAAGCCAAAACGTACGGCCTATTGGCGGGTTAAACCTATCATTTAGCAGTATTCGCCACCGACATCGCTGCAGCTAAAGGACAAGCCTCGAGCTAATAAATTAAAAAAAAATAGTTTGAAAATTGGTTTCTTTACTATTACCGGAGTTTTAGGTGCAAGGCATGATGATGGCATTGGTTGGTGATGTGATGTTGATTGGTTTGATGTTGAGGCCTCAGGCTGCAATAGGTCCAGAAACCCTAACCTGCCTTGCTATAACTTGACCCTCAACTTATACCTAAGAAGTTATACTGGGGCTAGGATAGGACTGCAGGACTGCAGCCTTAAGATCGCCTCCCCTCGATCATAATGCATCCCAATAAAAACGAATGCTTTTGCAGATTAATAATGAACCTATCTATTCCTTTCCCTTGGTTTATTAGGTATGTAGTTAGTACATGTCCATACTTTACTTACTACCATGCTCAGGCTGTTGCATATGTACACCTCAGAGAAGCGCCTCCCAGGCTCAGAGGGATATCCCCGATCCTCCCCCCCCGCAACCCTGGGCCTTTCCCGAGTTCTTTGTCCAGGACTCATGAATCCATTCTTTCACAAACGCCAAGCACCTAAGTTAGATGTTTTTGCATGGGTAACAACATACGTGTACTTACTGGTCCCTGATATATATATATAATATATGTTTTAATAATCTGCGGCTTAATCGACTTTCGCTGGGATGAGCACCAATTCTTCCAAGATAACTTGCTATAGCTACCTAGGCGCACCGTACACCAACAATACCAGATGCCCGGATTCAGATTCTTGCTGCCAGACCGCGGCGCAATGCCGTCCAGATCGACTGTGTACTTCGAACAATGACGTGAATGTTCTTGTCCGGGCGACATGCTCGAACATCCCATGGTCACTCAGCACCTGTGCGCAGATTTGTCTCTATGGTAAATTCATAATTCAATTGACCCATCGATAACTCCAATCAGCTCGCATGC
Source organism: Pseudotulostoma volvatum (assembly GCA_019804575.2). Lineage (NCBI taxonomy): Eukaryota > Fungi > Ascomycota > Eurotiomycetes > Eurotiales > Elaphomycetaceae > Pseudotulostoma > Pseudotulostoma volvatum. The sequence goes on from JAHQZX020004306.1 coordinate 4,644, forward strand.
TTTTTTGATTATATCGTTGAGCTAACAGTCCAACAAGACAATCCGACCGGCTATCTCCCTCGAGTCAATATCTGTCTAGATGGCAGTTACTGCTGCGACAATGACCCGAACTGTTGCCTCGATAAACAAGGCCTCTTTTTGAACAGCGACGGCATCGTTACGGCCCGGGAAAACCAGACTGCCTCCTCCACAGCTACCTCTTTTCTATCCTCGTCGACACTAGCCCATTCAGCAACTACAACAGCATCCGTGACAACGACATCCTCACCACCGCCGAGTTCCATCCCGGAACAAGCTACAGGGTCATCCGGGCTCTCCGAAACGACAAAAATTGGCCTCGGCGTCGGGTGCTCCGTTGGATTTCTCCTTATTCTTTTAATCGCTTTCATATTGCGAAGTCGATGTCGACGGCGGCGCCGCGAAGCAACCAAAATGACCTACCAAAATCTATCTACTCCGCAGGCTTACTACTACGAAAAGACGGGATCCGAGCCCCGGGATAACTCGGCATCCCGATCATCGGAGCTCCCGCCCGATCCGTACTCTCGGCATAATCGTTCTGGATTGTCAGAGCTGCCGCCTAATCATGATTTATCAGAGCTCCCGACTAATCATGGCTAAAGCAATACCAGGGATTCGACATAGTTCCGGAGCAGTGAATTTAATATATTGAGCGCTAGTCAGCATATTTGTCACACAGCGGTAGACGCACGGGACATCCGTCTCGTTCCTTATCGCTCTTCCATCCTCGCTTTCGGAACTGTCAATGTGCTGCTAGTCTCAGGGCCCGGAACTAAGATTGTGGACTTGAGAAGCTTACATGTATAAGGCGTTACTTATTTGGAAAATCGGGGCGAATGACCATCCATCTATTACAATTGTTGTCCCTCCATATGATATCTCTTTTCTGCACTTAAGCTTGTGCTATAGCTACTACTAGTATCGACTTTTTGTTCTATGTTTCCCGCATTGTCACTGTATATCAAGAGGTTATCAGTATACCCGGTGAGGAATAAATATATCAAGGTAGTCCATAAAGATGTCGTTCATAAACCTCTGAAGTGCAGCCGGTCCATTCGTCGCTCCGAACGGCACAATTTTGTATTTGAACATGCCATATCATGTTCAAAAGCTTGTTAGACCCTCAGACTCGGGACCCATTCTGATGCGATGGAATGAATCCCTGCCTAATGTCTAGCTTGGTGAAGATCTTCGCTCCGTTCAGCCTCTCTTGCAGTCAATTCATCAATCAAGGGAATAATAGGATATCTTTCCTTCTTTGTTATCGCATTGAGTTTGCAGAAATCTACACAAAACTGCAATTTCCTCCCCACTGGGGAATTGTTGCCATCAGGACTGGTGAAGCGAATGAAGCGTGACTTTCTTTGATAAATCCTTTGTGAAGATTCTCTATCAGATATTTTCCGCGTAGCTTGTAGAGGGGACCATATCCGATATTCTCTGTAGGTGATGCTCCATTCTCCAATTCTATCTTAAAGTCGCACTTTTGGAGGGAGGAAGAGTATCGGAGTCATATATTATCACTAGCACACACACGAATGTAACCCATATGCCATGTGACGTCTGTGCATATCCGTCATGTCTTAGCCACTCCCGTGTACCAAGAAGATATAGGAAGAATCGTTGAAGAAAGGAGAATCAGCAAGAGAGTCTGACAAAAATAAGCGACATGTCATGTGATACTCACGTGACCGTGGAGTTGGCATCTGGCGATCCACTCTGTCCTTTCCGTCAGAGGAACTCATACCTATAATAATAATGATACATACCATGATCAAAGAATCTCTGTGTAATGAGAAAGTAAAGCGGGTGCTAGTGCTTAGGTAGTCAAGCTAGTCAAGTCTGCGCGACTCTCAAGGGGCGAATGAAGTACTAGGTACTAGCAGTAGTTCTATAGTAATATTACGGTGGCGACCATCAGCCAAAGTGTTGACTGCTATCTTGAAGCTATAGCTAGCTAGCTACCTGGGAGATGGCTATCGAATACCGTGGATTGGCTGATAAGCCGAAAAAGAATGCCTGTTTCATCGAAATTATACATATCTTTCTATGTGTAACTTGATCCCGTTTGAAGATAAACCAGGGTCGTTATTGAAAGCTCACTGGGAGACTAATAAGGACCGAATCGACTTTTCCAGCTCTTTCTGGCCAGGGGGAAAACTGCCTCGCGTTCTCCCCCGGGGATTCCTTTCCAGACGGCCAGCAGCACAATGTTTGACGGTTGACCAGGGCACACTATTGGCAGTGGCTGCAGCATTTAAGACCGCTCAACGCCACATTTGGCCCGGTCGGATGGCCGTCTGAACGCGCTGGGTTCATGTTTAGCGAGCTTCATTCTATGGATTTAGTTATAGTAGATGCGGAGAAATTTGCGAAGAGAGGCCACCCCGCTCGATGCACGTTATGCATCATCCCATAGATGCCTTCTATAAATCTTAGATTCTGAAATGAATATGATAGCTAATTTATCTTACTGCTTAAGCACTGGTTAGTATCTGACCTACCTCCAACTCCTTCCGGGATGTGATTGGTGCAGACCCTGTACAGGCGCCCACATATACAGAAAAAGGATTTTTATGGTTGGATACCCGTATAATGGATGTGAGCCTTGAACCTATGATGATAAAAGAAAAAAAAAAAAAAGAAAAGCCATCTGGATGCCCGCTTGCTTGTGAATGAAAATAACACACCCCCACACTTGCAAGTATGGGGAATAATACTTGAAGAGAGAGAAACAAAAGAGGAAAGGATATCACGAATAGTAGACATGAGTAACAAACGTATTCAAGGGAAGAATAAAAGCAAACCCGGAACTTAGAGAAAGACCCCCCCCCCCTGAGTTGTTGAAACCTGCCCCGATAGGAGACACCCATCAATATCCAATAGAGATGCTTCAGTTGTTGCTGGGGTGTCGCCTCGAAAGAAACCCTCGCCGAGACATTCGCTTCGAGTCTGGACCGTCAGCCGCCTCCCCAGTGCCCAGGTTTGAGTGCGCCGTGCTCGGTCGGCCGCTACCCGACTCGGTTGGGGAGAAGCTGGTCCGTAGGACGACGCTCCCTGCGCCCACCTTGATGGTCTTCTCCCGGCCGGCGACGGAGCCCTGATCGTCGACAAAGAACAAAGTTTCGCCGAGAAGATCACTCAGGCTGAAGGTGGCATGATTTAGAACGCGAAGTTGATATTGTGCGTCGGCGGCGACATGCTGGACCGAGAAGGTCTCGTGTAATGTGTCAAATTGGACTACACCACGGCTTTTGATAGCCTTCGTTTTGTGCACTTCTTTGTAGCCTTTCGAGGTGATGAGCTTGATAACCACCTGCACATGGGCGGATGGCGGGAACCCAGTCGCAGAGAGAATAGTAATGAGAGCAGTGCCCACGTCAACACCTCCAGCGCCATTGCCGCTCTGGGAAGCAGTGCTCCGGGCACGGCTGTGGCGTCGTTGGAGAGGGCCGGGTGTGAGAACGGGCGATGAACCGGCACCATCCGTGAGTGCTGGGGCGCGTTGTGGCGTGGGAACGGGCTCGGCCGAGACGGTAATGGCGGAGGTCAGGGGGGATTCTTCCTCCGGTACCCCATTGGAGCCTTCGTCGGTCTCATCTCCATGCTCCTTGTCATGACGGAATCGCGACACCAAACCACGTCCAATGAACGACGCACCACGGACCACGCCTCCGCCCACCATACCACCCACCATGCCGACGCCCTTGACGGGCATACCCACGATCTTGCCGGGGGTGGCAAATGTGCCGGAGAAGGTGGAGGATCCTTGTCGGGACCGGATCACGTAGGACGGCTTGAAGAGGAGCTTCAACCGGATTGCGCCAGATTTGCCATCCAGGGGTAAGATGATCTCCTGTGCTTGGAAGGGTTTCAAGCTCTCCAGGTCAACGGGGGTACCGCCCAAGTAGTCAGCCTTATCGCCGAAGTCCCAGTCATAGACATCGACATAGAAATCGGCGCCGATACGGCTCTTGACTGGTGTTTCGAAGAACTCATTCCATGCTGGATGGAGGGTCTTCTTCTGCACCTTGGTTTTGTACACTTCCTTGCCTGCCAGCTTGAACTTGCAGTAGGGATCGCTGAAGCCGTTGCGGTCAGCCGACGGAAGGTCGGCGGCATCAAGGGCATCCACGCGCAACGTCCCGGAATTGTTAATACTCTCTCGTGGATCAAGCTTCATCTTGACCGGGATGAAACGGAGGCTGACAAGGATCTTACTCACGCTATCGTTCGAACAAATCGTCAGTTCGGTAGGGTTGTACAGGCAGCGCTGTAGAGTCGACAGAGTCGGGCCAGTCAGCTTCGCCAAGGTGTGCACGTCACCTTCATCTTTCGAATCAACTTTTTCCACAAGGCGAAGGGTGATCTGAGAGACGTCCAATTCGCGTACGAATGCATCACCGACTAGAGTAGCCAGTTAGCAACAGCACTCAGGAAAGAAAGAACAGAAAAACATACTATCGCCAAAGGTCACACTTTTCGAGCGCATCTTCTGCGATGTGTAGGACGGAAACATATGGTCATCAAGTAGAACCTCCAGCTGGACGTTAGAATGCGACAGGGTGCCCTTGATGAACTTGAATACGACCAATCCCGATTCTGCTGTTATTAGTCACACGCTTGAAGCACTCCGGGTCGTTCCGGGGTAGTTACGCACCGTAGTTCTGGAGATCCTCTGGGGAGATATAGATCTTGGGAGGCTCCCGGATGGAGGATACCACCGATGCTGTTTCCGTGTCCATATCCCCGTTGAGAACCAGCTTGGATCCATTCAACTCTAGGCTCGGCTTTCCACCTGGGGACTTTGGTAGTTCCGTTTCATTACTATTCTCATTGCTATTATCCTGATTCCCTAGCTCCATACTCTTTTGAGCGGAATCTAGGCTTTTTCGGTTCGAGCCGCCGCTCCTTTTCGACAAGGATGTGGACGGCCGAGCCTCTGGCCCGTCCTGCTGTTGCGACGATTCTGCCCCCTCTTCCATCGCCTCCTCGTCCGGGTCGACGACATTCACGGTTGGGTAGAACGCGACCGTGTAGTGAAGCTGACCCTTGACCGGACCCCGACCATGCATGCGCAGCCCACTGGTGAGGGTCGGCTTCTCATCGACCACCTCAAGTTCCCCATTCTCTCCTTCCCGAACGTAAGCGGACACGGCCAGCTCAAGCTCTCCCAGGGTGCGATCCTTCCCCAAGGTTTCCTCATCCATCACCTCGACCGCCAGTTTCTCGCGGGAGCTGTGGATGGGGACGTACACCACCTCATCCCAGTCCGGATTGAGGTTGTTCTTAAATGTGACGGTGCGGCCCTTCATGATGCCGGACAACAAGACCCGGACGTACGGATCCGATTTGCCGACCGTCTCGAGATTGCGCAAGTCGCTGGCGCTCTTGAAATGCAGTCGCATGACGCCAATAGGAGGTAGGTAGCCCGCGTTGCCGGCGATCCCACGGACGGCCACCGGTTTCCACACCAGGGTCATCTTGACCCGACCGGTTTTCGCCCCCGCCAGTTGATACCATTCATTGCCTTTTTCCATCATCTTGATCATATCATTCACCTTGATCTGATACCGACCGAGGACGGGGTGGGCGACGAGATCGCGGTCATCCTTAATCTCCACGCCGAGACGAGAGTTCTTCCGGTCGACGATGAAAATCTCTTTGGACGCGTTCTGAAAGATCGGGTTCTTGGTCCGCTTGAGTTTGTGGGTGGTATGGATCTCCTTGCCATTAAGGAGGAAGACCGCGTAAGGGTTCATGGAGCCCACCAAACTCTTAGCACCATCTAGATCCTTGGCTTGTTCGACGGTGAATCGAGCCACGCCGGTGTTCAATTCCGGTGGTGGCTCAAACTGGCCAGCCTCCGTCTTTCGCCCTTCCAGGACGGGGAAGAAGCGCACGTCGGCCTGGAGGGTCCCCCGGTGGTGACCGGTGAACATGATGTCGAGGTTGAGGTTTTCGTGCTCATATGCACCCTCTTGGAGTTTATCCAAGGCGAAGGTGGCAGTCCCCAATTCTTTGTCCTTGCGGAACTCGTTGTAGTCGTATATCTGCACGGTCAGGGCATCCGTCAGCGAGGTGACGATAATGTGGAACATTTCATGCCAGCGCGGATCGACCGTGTCAGTGATGGTCTTGGTCCGGCCGAGCGGCGTGCGGCTGTTCATGGATACCACCGCATACGGGTCGGTCGTGTTGCCGAATTTCTCGGAGTTCTTTAGACTGACGGCGCCGTGAATGGTAATGGTGAGAAGGCCGATAGCCTGATCGACGGGGTTCCCGGCCAGCATCTTCGCGATCTCGACGGGGAAGACGTTGGGCTCGTACATCATGGGTCCGAGGTTGCCGTGGATCTGCTCCTTGATGAAGGACTCGAGGCCGGGAATGAAGTTGATGTCAAAGCCGAGATGTTCCCCACCGAGAGGCTTGCAGACGTAATCGATCTCCGGACGGCCTAGGAAGCAGACGTCGACCCGCTCGATGTGCGGGAATGGGATCTGGAGTTTGACCTTGACCCGCATCAGGCCGGAAAAAGCCATATCCTCCACGATCACATCGAGCCCCTTGCTGACGAGGCCCACACCGATGCGGACCTCGAGAACGACCTTGGGATTGACCTTATCCCTCAGCTGGCGCCAGGTGAGATCCATTTTGTCGTTGGGCGTGAAGCTGAACTTCCAGTCCATCAGGACAGTGTCCGGCTCAGTATTGGGGTAGGTCTTGACGTACTCCAGCCGAGGTGGTTTGGTGCCCAGGACGAAGGTTTTCAAGCGCAGGCTGTCGAGAAATGCCGGGGTGGCCGTGCTCAGCACCTGGTCGACCGAGTTGATGATGGTATCGCAGAGCACAGGCGCGTAGATAGGCCAGAACTTAACGAGGAAGCTATTGATCCACTCGAGGGTCTCGGTATCGGTCTCAAGCCGTTGTTTTCCCATCTCGCGCACGATGTCATCGCGGAAGTTGCGACGCACGCGGCGGATGGAGGTGCGATAGTAGGTACCGCAGGCGGCCATGACGATGAAGATCCAGCCCAATCCACCTCCGAGGACGGCGATGACCCAGGATGCCAGGCAGGCGAACACGATTATGCCGGCATTGTGATACCAATCTACCACCCTTCCCAGTCAGAGAGGCCTTCTTCGATATCGGGGAAGGCACCTACCTCCAAAGAATTTGTCATCGATCTCACTTTCGAGGAAAGTTGGACGATCCAGGAGAGTCTCTTTGGTCTGATCGATGGTGTCCTGCGCGGGTTGTTCAACAAAGCGAGGAGCCCAGCCGGTGCGGTCGCGTGCCCATCGTTGCTCATCAGACAGATGTCCATTAACGAGTTTGTTTACGGATTCGGTGGCCAGCTCCGGAGCTTTGCCAGGAGACGGCAAGTCTCGGTTCTCTGGAGCAGTCCCATTCTAGGGGGATCGTCAGCGATGAATGACAGATCCAAGGCAGGGGAGGGAGAAAGAGTCAAGATATACCAGGTCCGTGACAACCGCGACCGGGCTCAGTTTCTTCTCGAGATCTGGAGCAAGGGACTAGATCCGGGAGGCCGTCCGATGGTCTTGGATCAGCGCCACCCTTTCCATGATCGGTCGATCCCTTTTGGGAAAGGAGGGAAGATGAACAACTTACTGATGTCGTTCCTGCGGGCTTGTCGGCTGGGTGAGCATCGGGATCGAATTGATAGACTACCGACCCGGCATTGCGACTCTCGTCCACCAACGATTTCTCGGTAATCTCGGGGGGATCGGCGACGACCTGGGGCTTCGGCTCCTCGACAGAAGTGGCATCGACGGCGGAGACGTCCATGGTTCAGCTGCCCGCTGCTCTCCAACGGAGGTCGGAACGGGGAAGAATTCCCGGTCCGGGTTGGGGTCTATCGCCTCAGCTGGTCGGAGAGGTTTTGGACGAAGGTTGGGAGATTATTAGGATCTCGTTGTCAGAGGAAGCAAGGTCGAAGGAAGGCAGGAAGGAGTTGGACTCAGGGTTGGGGAGTCGTCATCTTCGTGGCTGTTTGTGATCGGATCGGAGCTGATCGTCTCCGTCTTTTCTTTTTTCTTGATTCTTGATTCTGGTTTCCTTTTTTCTTTTTCCTTTCGTCATGTCGGGGGAAAGAAAACCTGATGGAAGGTTGGTTCAGAGAGAGCAGACAAATAATAAATAAGATAAGAAAGAAAGAAAGAAAGAAGAAGAAAAGAACGAAGCGGAGCGACAGGACGATGACCTAATCATGGCCAGTCCCGAGACTATCTCGACTATCTCCAATCGGGTAACCCTCATCGATTACCTAATTCGGGGGCCCTGATCTCTCCCATCCATCATCAATCAGATCGATCATCTCATAATCATCATCAACATCTGATGTATGATATGTATGATTATTATTTATTATTATTATTATTAACTATGATGTGGGAAGAAGAACTAAGAACTATGCTCTGATGATAATACCTGATGGTCACCCCAAAAAAAGAAACCAGGAAAAAACAAAGCAACGTCTCTCGTCGATCGTTGTCCTATCCCCTAGTCGTTCTCATCCCTGTCATTGGCCCAACCGGTCGAGCCGAGAGGACGGAGATCTTGATCGATCATCCCCTTCGTCAATCCAATTCGAGAGGCCTTGTCCTCTTTCAGACCAAGCTACCCTGTAAGATTTTACTAACAATGCACTAGTATCTTGATACACCGCTGGCTTGGTTCTTTTGGTGATTTGCTTTTTTTGCCACATCAATTAATTAATTAATTAACTAACTAGTTAGTTAATAATAAATTAAGAATGTAAGAATCAGTGCTGATCTTTCTTGTATGCGGAGAAGATGTGAGATACCCAAGTATCACCCCGCTCCATGCGATGATCACTAGGATACAAAGAGGACCGGATAGATGGACAATATTTGATTCTTATGCTTATGATCTCATTATTATTCTTCTTCGACTTAGCAGGAACCCCTCCGTAGGTCTGTCTGTATGGAAAGACCCGTAGATCTCCGAACAAGAACAATCGATCCTCTTCTACATCACATACCCTGCCTCCGTTTATCTCATGCATCTGTACTTTGATGCACAGATGCAAGAGCGGCGGCCCAAGCGCGTGGCCAACCTCTTTCTCTCCAACCATAACAAAATTGATACTAGGGCACAAACTATCATATGATAGTGATGATAGTTGAAGATTATCAGCATTAGCATGGTACACTAGTCCCGGACTATGACGGACTAGCAACCTGCGATAGAGGTTCTGCTTAATAATCATTATTACCACGGATCAGCTTTACCCAAAAGTTAACATTCTTCGGACTGATGCCATACGCTAAACCATATCCAGAGGCGGTAAGAAGACCCGTAGCCCAAAATAGGCATTGATTCTCGCTTGCTTGATCCAAGCTGGCTGTTGACTAATAATATGTAATGTTGAAAAGTCTCACAACTTATTCCATGCTTCCAAACTAAAGCCTGCAGAAATGCTGCCGCACGACTATGATTCCAAACCATGTTCCGCCAGGCTATCCAAGTAATCTTCATCTGACTTAAATTCGTGAGACCTTGAGACTGATGTCTAGCTGGCCCGCGATGTCTTAAAACATAATCCTGACAGGTTGTCCCGGAAAGAACGATCATAGAATCCCTCCACTAAAGCAAAGCAGACTTCCACGATATATTGATGACAGCAGCCAGCTTATCGCTGGCAGACAGTAAATCTGATGCTAGTGAAAGGCATGATAGCATAGAATCTAGATGAAGAAGATACTTCACCTAATAAATATGTCGGTACTTTGTGGGCGCTCAAAATTCACTCAACGTGACGTTTGTGTCACGTAATATGAACTAAACTATATTAAGATTAGTGGAGTTCTGTTCTGGCACTCCATAGTCCCACTCTAACCCGTCCAGGTATAGTCCACCGTGGCTTTGCGTCACGTGGCGGCTTACGATCATTAATATTGGAACTGGATTATTAATCAACAAATAACTACACAAATGCCCATCAGTCAGTAACTAAGTAACCCTCTAGCCGACGACTGCTTGCCATGTGAGATCTCACCAAAGATGCTCCCGGTAAGCATAGCTAAATGAGTGATCCCATTTCGTATTGCCAGCGCTCCTAAAAAGCGTAGAGCACCCGGATGAAGATATTCGAGAATCTCTCAGCCCATCCGACCCGGCTGATGTTCTGTTTCCCTGATCAGAGGCGGTGCTAAGACTCCGAGAGGGAGCGTCTAGAACTGCAGAACCTATGCCAAATGGCCTCTCGCGGCGGCTGTTGGAAGTCATGCAAGTGGGTAATATTATATGGAAATCTCCGTGTGCACATTATAAAATGGTGTTCAAATGTAACTCAAATATAGCCGTGAAGGCAGTGCGCAACATCGACGACTCCACTAAATATCCGGTTTTACAATATCTCCAGCAATACAAGCCAAATATCCTGCTCCAAAAACCCTAGACCCCGCTCAAATGAACGGGATTTCGTTGATATTTATGACCTATAAGCCTCTAACCACCCTTGGAGAAGTATGGAGAAAATCAGACCACGATCGGAAGGACTCCATCGGAGAACAGCCAAGTACAATTTTGGTGGATCTACGGTCTTTACAACATACTAATGGAACCCCTCTTGGTGGAGTCGGAGGCGAAGGCTGCAAAGACGTTAGGAGGAATCTCCGACGGAGCAATAAACCAATTACAATTATCAGCGATTTCCGAGGACTTCTTGTGCCCAAGCCCTCATCCTGGGGGTTATGTATTCCTTGAGTTGCTTCACCAGTTTTCCCCGCTCCCACATATATCCCCGCGATCTGCGGGTTCACTCGGCTGTTAACTGGGCCCGATCGCTTCGAAAGGCGTATTCTCTTTTGAAGCCTTTCCTAAATCGATTGGGGTAAACCAACTCTGGAGATTCGCTGACTTCCGGACGTTGTACGAACGAGCACCAATAGACATATATGTTAGAAAGGCTATCACCGCCAATCAGAAAACGCAAATTTCGGTACCTTCACTTCCTAATTGAGGACGCTGCAGAGGATGCTGCAGGTGATGCACCGCAGGGGACCAAGCCCACTTCGTCAAGGATCCCGAAATCTCTTCTTTTCTTTGAGAGAGAAAAGATATCGTGAGAAGATGCATTAAAACTACTCGATACTGGCTTGTAACGAAGTATGGGTATTCCTGGAAGCAGGCAGCCGACACTATCGTTGGGTACCATGCGACGCTAGCTGAGGAAGGCAAGACACGAATATACGCCGAATTCAAGAGAGAAGATTCGAAGATTCGTATCTTATGTGGAACCGAGGCGATCTCGCAATATTCTATTTCAGCGCCTCGGCCGCGGCGGGCGAAATGGTCAAAAAGTGCTAGAGACCTTCTTTATTGAAGTTTAATGGATTCAGAAAGACCAACAACAGCAGGACGGTTGAGGCCACACGTCACAGATCTGTTCGGGGTATATCGAACGCCACCGATGACCCCACTGGGCTGTCAGATCACGGATAATGAGGCAGATCTGGAGATTAGTCCAGACGGTGAATCATCAAAGATGAAGAAACCCAACTGTCTAAACACGTTTCCAGATGTTATTTATGATATCTGCAATACCGAAACTAACTGTTTAAGGAGCATTCTACTTGATCACTACCGGGAGCCCACTCACTTCCGAGATGGAAGTGATTCCAACTGGTATTGCAGCATTTGCAACCCAGACCTCGCAGTGCTATCCGAGCTACCGGACGAAATCACAAAAAGCAAGAGGGACAGACCAAGAGGTGATAAAAACCAGAAGGCTATGATGATCCTTGTGAAGGGCTGGTGTACCGATTGGGCTGCTAGAAATCTTCCGAAGGCGGCATTCGCGCCCGACTACCGGTTACTAATAATATGCGGTGGTGACTTCAGGCAAATCGGTGAGAAGGCTTGGCTATCACCTGTATCTACTACTGAGGAGATAAAAGCTTGTCTTGCTGAATGGGAATGGGGGGGGGTGCCAGGATTGGAATCGTTATGGAAAAGGCTCTACTAACGGCTCGAGAGGCAGTGCAGGCCGCACAGCATCAACCGAACGCATTCAGGAGCAATTAGCGGACTGGGCATGACAGCATGTCAATATCTCGGAGCTAAAACGTGTATTGGAGGATCAGGATGATGACGACCAAGAAACATTAGGCGAAGATGAGGTTGACGAAGCGAACGGAGGTGGACAAGATATCTAATGTATAAGGTCAAGAATCCGGTTCGCCTTTCTCTGCCACAGGGGCCCATAGCCGTCTCCTGGTCAGTCATTAATCCAGGCATGAATAAGATTCTCGAATGTCTGATGGGATTGCCGTAAAACCCGTTTAAAAATCTCCAGTTTCTCGTTGAAGGATTGTCTTGTAAACTGGCTCACAAGCTCATCATCTGCGAAGAGGGAGTTCTGTTTTATGATACAAGACCCATAGTGATTTGCCGGGATGTCTAAGGACCGCCATGAAATATGAGAGTAAATCATTCAAGTGTGATTACGTGAAAGCACTACCTAGATACCATTCGTAATGCCACAATCCCCATCCCTCTGCGATCTCCGCATTGATACGCCTTGTTTTTTTTGGTCTTACTCTCTCTTCTAGCCTCTTTCTCGGACTTCTGCTTCTGGATATCTTCTTTTGTGCGCTCGTTACGTGTCGTCAGGCCAGCCAGTTGCCTATAGTTGACAGTTGAAGCTCGCCGTTGCTTTCCAGCTGCAAGGCCATGCAGTGACATCCTCCCCTGCCTGCAAAGCTATGCGTTTAGCGCTAATCATTGTCTACCCTATTTCTACTCTGGTGTTTTCCACAGCATTTCTTGGTGTTTCCAAGGCCTTTGCTTCTCTAGCACTCTTCGTAGCCCTCACCTGCCAGCGCTTCTCTCCTCTCTATCTGTATCCCTCTTAAGCGCTTCGACAGCAATCATATCTCGCCTCTTGCAATGCCGTCATGGGATTTGAATTTCCGAGGGTTATATTTGGACTAGGCAGGATTGGGCATGTGTATTGGCACATTGTGCTCATAGTCACGAGCAGTTTCCAATAATTTCCAAGAGTTCTACGTGAGATATCTCCCATATCTCATCGAAGCTAGCTATTTGGTCCTGGGATAGCTGCGCTCTAGTTTCGAGGAGATGTGTGACTGACCTGTGCCAGAGATAGCGGTTGGGGTTTTTTAGTCTTAGTACAAAAATCGTCAAAAACCGTTAACTGGTAATATTATTAGTAATGGTAGGGAACCACACTTCTATATGTAGCGACATATCATCAATAAAATAAAATAGTATCTTTTATGACTTTCGGAATATTTTAGTACTTAATTAGAATCAATTGGAACTAGGTACTACAAGGGTTGGGTGCTTAATTCTAGTTGGCCGGCAGAGCATCTATCGCTGGGAAGGTCAAGAATTTTCTCCCTACTATGTAATATTATGCAATAGCACATCCAAGGCATGTAGCATAAAACCGTTATAGCATAGTTCTTTGCTATGCTCTATAATTGGCTAATCTAAGTCTTAATAGTGTAGCTGTGAGATAGTGACCTCACATAAGTATGTAGCAAAAATCATAGCGCGAAACCCCCGAAACTAGCCTATTTACCTACATAGAACCTATGTGCAAGCTAGTTCCGATGTGGCAATGTTCTGGGCTACATACAAAGAAGAGACAGAAGTTGATATGGGAAAGATACTTAACTAGTCCTAGATCGGGGGCTTGACATCAAACCTATAAGCACTAGAGTTCTAAGTTAGGCGGACCCGAAATCGCAAGGTAACCCTAGTAATAATCCATGATTGATCAATACCACGCATCAGAATCATCTGTGTCGCTGTCGCTCTCACACAGGCTGTTGAGGGCTCGAGAAGTTCTTTCATGCCCCGATCTGGCGGGATAAACACTTGCGAAACCCAGTTCGCCAGAGATTCCACCATTTCAATGTTTTTGGTCATGAGCCTAGCCCTGCTCCACAGCACAGTCCTCCTCCGCATGAAAACGTTCTCTCGCTGGCGGGAGTGATAAGATATCTAACGCCATTTTCGACAGCCGTGGATACTGGGTTCGGTGTTCTTCAAGGAATCACCGCTCTATGGGTTTTATCTTACATGTCTCGAGGCTAACCGAAGCATTATCAATGAATGATAAGAACTCATCATCCGTCTCTGGGCACAACGCACCATAGATCTCGCCCATATTCGGAAAAAATCTGACCGATCTTCACGCCTTTTCCCTTTTTTATTAGAGCTATGAAGTGTATGAAGTGACTCCGGTTGGCGATGTGACTTGTCGGGGAGTGGCAAGTCCTTATATTTTGCTTCCCAAATCGACTTTACATGCCTGATTGCATTTTCCATCTCATTAGGTGTCCCGGTGGTCGTCATATACTTTTTGCGCTTGGAGGGGTCCAGTAGAAGTGCAGCCGAATAAGCTGGCACTGCTTTAGATAGATGGTAGTACTTATTTAGTACAAAGACTACCATATCCGCCGCATTGCGCATGTGATATATTAGAATGCTTTTTCTACTCATCACTTAGCTATATCCGAAGATCACTAGCCGATTGCAACTTACTCTTGTCCTGGAACAGTGGAACAACAGTATATCAAGTACTTCCATAACATCGGATGGAGTCCGATTACCAAGTTTTGTAATGTGTAGTTTTCGTCTACCCATTGCATATGAACCCCAAGGAAGCTAATTCTATTTGGTGAAGATTAAATATCTGCCAAGAAATGGATCATAGACTTGGCCTCGTGCAGCTTCACTCGAAGCTGATCGTAATAAAAGTTATAAAATTTTCTAACATGGGAGAGAGGTGTTAACTAGGATTGGATCAGACTCCCCTCAATGGATGGTTTGAGAGAGAGGAGGCAGAACTGTCGGAACTCAGGCCAGGTGACGGTGTTAAATGGCAACTTCCCTCGGAATATCAGAATTACCGATGACTCTAAGTATTCGGAGCGGTCGAAAGAGTCCGGTCCGCTGAGGGATATGAGGGTATTGTTGAAAAGCTTTGAACCACTATATTTCATTAAATTAGCATTAATCTATATAGTTGTGTGTTTTTGTGGGTGCACTTACTGGCATCAGTGTCAAGATCATGTTTTCTCAACAGGTGGCTCTCTGCATTTATTATGAAATAGCCTTTCCAAGGTGTTTTGTGGGGTCTTCCGCAGCGCACTTCAGGCAATAGTGGTTTCGGAATTTCCTTCCCTTCCTGTCCCCGTGAAAGCTTTCCCCATCGTCCTTTGCTTCTCGGAAAGAGGCCCGGATAAGCGTTGAGGTAGCTGATGTAGCTGACGCCGAGTTTTGGGAACTTGGAGAGGGTGATCATGAGCGAACAGCGGGGACTGTCAGCAGGTTATCAGACATTTTGATAAGAATCAGTGGCTTTTGTTGACTCTGCGAGAGACCTTGAGGAAATTTTACAGGATGGATCAAGGAGCAAAGGTGTATAACTTATACAGTCATATAGTATATATTATCATTTGTATGGTTGGAACCAATACTAATAGTTGGACATGTAACTGTGCAGGATTACTAAGCAGTACAGTATCAGTGGATTACTAACCCATTACTAAGCGGACAGGCTGTCCTTGGCTTTTGAATGAAATCTTCGTGGTATTCTGATCTAGATCAGATATCATCGATACCCGTCGTACGGCAAGAGCGTCGAGGCATGTATGCAATAAGCAATAAGTGTCATTAATATAGTACTGTCTGATGAAATAAGGAGCAGAGCCTGACTACCAAGATTCTCTCCTTTCCGCTCATTAGCATCTAAGTGGCAACCCCAAAGGGGTGGTAAGATAACTCGGCGAAACTCGGGACCTTTCATTCAGAACAGCTAGTGAGGCAAGAACGAACGTCTTTAGACCCTTCATAAATATCAAAATGGGTTTTCTGAGAAATATTTTCGCTGCGGGAAATGCAAGAGACCGGAACACCAGCCCCAGCTCTCAGGCAGCAAGTACTAGCTGTTCAAAGAGTCTGAATACCCCCGCCATGAATATGCAACATCCTATCTTATTTAAAGCCTGACATTGTGTTCTAACCACAGCGTGCAATAGGCGATCCGTACACATGCCGACGTGAGGACACCGTCCGGAAGATCGCAGAGATTCTCGATGAAACAAGAGTTGTCCATGTGAGAGGAACACCTTCATCGGGGAAAAGCACCCTCGGTCTTCTTCTCTACGAATATTACTGCGACCTTGAAATTCCCGTGGTATTTATCAGATCATGGCCATCTGAAAGGAATCGAGAATATATCGATCGGCTCGTAGATCTCGCTCACCAAAAAGGTTATACCGATATCAATCATCGCAATCTTCCATATGCGGACATTACCTTCATTCTCGATGAAGGGCAAATGTCATATCATGATGAAGGGCTCTGGCTCGGATTCATCAAGGACCAAGCTGGTCGACAATTCGGACCCAGGATCTGCATATTAACTTCATATGGCAGCCCGACCGCCGGGCCGGCCGACTATATCAATGGCAGCCCGCTTGCATATTTCGCGGTCGGGCAGCGAATCTCGATTATACCGTCAAAGATAGAAGGGTCGCTACCAATCGGCCTCTTTTTCGACCGTGCTGAGTTTGACGATGTTATTAGGAGAATTTCCAATCACTACGCACACCCCTTGCCTTTGACGTCTAATGCAACGGACTATATATTCAAGCTCACACACGGCCATCCGGGTGCCGTCATCGGCGTTCTCAAGATGTTAAATGAGGTGTGCTCTAAGTACTGAAAAAGCGATATTTACGGCCCTTACGTTTGATGCAGGTACACCGCGCGGATTTAAAGCACGGGCTTATTACGGCTGTCGATACGCACCATATCTGCGGCGATCTCAATGACGAACAAAGATTTGCGGTCCTCACTCAGACAGTTGTCGGCCGGTCTTTTCCTCGTGATAAACTTACCGTAGAAGCGAGGGATGTCCTTCGAGAAGCACTTACAAATGGAAACGTACCACGAAATTTAGACAATCCTGGAATCAAAACATGCTATGAGCATGGGTGGCTGCATTCTGAGCCACTTGATGCGCATGCTACTCAAATAGTGTGCGTCTTTCCAACAGAACTGCATGCGAAGTAAAGTGCCTCGATCATCATTGTGTCTTGATATCGCTAATTGAAATAGGTTTGTCGAACATTATCATACTAGATCATCTGTTCCCTTTCCCATTGATAGATATCCTACTATCGAGTCTCTCACTGAGGCAGTTTTGAAGAGTTTCTCCTTCCGAAATCTATCATGTGAAAGACGAATGAGTACTGGAGCTATCTACCGACCAGTGGAGGCTTCTTATCAAGACGAATTTTATCATGCCTTGCGTGCTGTGCTTGGATTTTCAGCACATATCAGGAGCGAGTGGTCGGGTAATGGAAAAGGCCGGATCGATTTCCTAATCCCGGAAGTCAAATGGGGAATAGAGGTACTTCGAGATGGTGACAGATTGGCTGAACATTGTGAACGGTTTATCGGCAGTGGGATCTACACACCATGGATACAGAGTGGCCAGCTTGAGGACTGGCTGATTATCGATTGCCACACCTTATCCACTTATCACCCATATGGTACACCCATTCATTCCATTATCTACTGGTGTCATATTCCTAACTTAATATCTTCAGAAGCTCCCAATGCCAAACTTTGGCGTGTAAGATTTGCTCCCGATTTCACTTCGATTGAAGTCTTCGATTCGTCTAATAGAATCTGCATTGCCCGGTTCCCATTGAAAGCGTAGTGGATTGCGGTTATCGGTATCAGTACCTACCAGTACTGGTAGTACGATTTGCTAATTAGTATTAGCCTACTATCGGTACCGATAATAGGGGAGAAACCATGTCTAGAGAGTATGGTTCTTCGTATCGCTGTGTAATCTTACCATTATGCTAGTTGCTAAGTATGTAAGCACGCGCTCCGCGTTTATGTGAGTACAAACACCGACTTTTAGCTAAAACCCATGCACTGCCTATCTTCCTCTACTGTCTCCCTTGGCGGCTACAATTAGGCTAAACGCCCAATTCCATGAAGGAAAAAGCAGCATCAGTGGATTCGGAAGAAGCTACAATCTCAAGTAAGCTTTCGTCAATTGATGAAGGCGTTTCGTTGGGCTCGGTTAACCATATGCGCCTGCACAATTGCGAGTACTCTGCCTTAAATAATTTCCTCTCCTAAGGGCTCTCTGACCTGAGGACCGTACTAGTAGTACCTTGAAGGCCCGAAGATGTAGTGCACTAAAGAATTCACTGATTGTAATGTCGAAAAGCTACTTGCCGAAGCCGCCGAACTTGAGTGTCAGATGCTTGTACCGGTTGTCTTTTTGGACAAGTGCAGATGGATCTTCATATCTATAAGTCAATAGCGTCAGAGTATTCTTCCATAATGCCTTGTCAAGTTCAAAGAGTTCTGTAAGTCATATTTCGAATTCGATGACGGAAGGTTTGGATACAAAATCCGACTTGTCGGATATCCGCCAATGTAGTTGTTTAAAAGACCTACCCGTGGCCCCTCTGCCGTGATAGTTGGAAAAGGTAGGTTTCAGTTTTGAATATTATTTCTGCTGGCATCTACATTTACAGCCCTTACTTTGCGTAGTTGTTGGTAATAGCTCTTCAAAGCTATTAATTAGTATCACTTCTCACCGCAGCTTATCGGGATTGTGACTGGTTAAATGATCATCCAGGTATTCATGCTTCGGATGCGGGCGAAGTTTAGCCCAAGGAGATTTTTAACGAGAAAGGCTATATTTCTAGAACCTGCTAGTCGTGGTACAAATTTTTCTTTAGACGAAGGCCCAGCTTGTCTGTCTGACGGCAGGAGCGATTGCGCTTCTCGTTGGTTGAAGACCGGCGGTTTGGGAGACATATACTATATTCTATTATAACCTGGAGCTCGGGTGTGCTCCTGCCATCTAAGATCATAATTGACTTCAGTAGATAGACTAGGGTCTCCAATTCTTCACTTGCGCGTGGGCATTCTCGAGCTATCATACTTCTTTCCCAGAATGAATGTCGCAATCATCTTAGAGATCCGCAATCAACGTCTATCCTATGTACTACTATCATACTAAACCTAAAGTAGAATATTCTACTATGATAGATTCACTTTAAATCATGGCCGGTCCAATTTTGATCCAAGTGGCTAACCGAGACCATACGATATCCGATCTAGTCTCTAGTTAGTCACCCTATAAGTTAGTTATCAGAGCTAACGATAACTATATCTAAATACTAAATAGTTAGCACTTGGGATTTATTACTTGATACTATCATACTAATGCAGCCGCAGGGGCCCACAGACGTTAAATCCGAGTGCGGCCAAGTCATTCGTTGGAATCCTACTTTTGACAAGCTTCTTTCTAGAGTCCATTATGTTGTAGTTTCACTTTTTATACACTATTACAGCTCTGCCTGAAAACTGTATGGACTTTCATTATTCGTCACTATCCATTGCTGTTCAATGCTTCTTGACCTATAAGGGGCTGCCCTTGGCCTCAGACAGGTGTGGTGTTTTGGAAAGCGCGGGGGAGAGACTCCAGTCGATGACCATACAATGATTTATTTGAACCCCACGATACAGTCTAATTAATGTACTATCTAGACAATCGTGAGGTATCTAATCATGCAAAAAATCAGAATACAACGAATATGAATGCCAATGTCTCTAGGGTATAAATAAACTGAAAAAGCAGAGACTCATAGGAAATGCAGTGAAAAGTGAAACACCATGATAAATAACGCCATTAATGAGTTAACCCCCCCCCCCCCCCCAAGTTCCTGGATTCCTTGGTGGGATATCAAGGATCCCGCTCGGCAGTCACAACAGTTGCCTCGGAAGGGTATTTTCCCTTCCATTCCTCCTGAAGGTCCTTGATAACCTCTAGCAATCCCTCCTCGCCGAGATCAACGCCTCGCTCTCGCGCCACCTCACGGACCGCCTGCTCAATCTTCCGCCCTATGGATTGGGATTCGGGCGGATGCTGTTCCCCTACTACTAGACCCTTCTCGGCAGTAGTAGAGGTTTGCAGTGAGCTAGGCAAGGGCTCGGAGGGCTTGCTGAAGTTGACCCTTGTTGGAATAGGAGAAGGAGTGGATCTCCAGGAAGAGAGCGGGTTCCCATCCACCGGAAGGAGTTTCATTTCGTATTTGACACTATTCTGGAAATGCTGCTCGATGTTAGAGAACCTTCTAAGATGGCTACGACAGAAGCGACACTTACCTTTATAGCGTCTTTGCAATCGTCAACAAAGGCGAATGTGACGATACAAATCGTCGTGTAATCAAACCCGCCATACCAGCTGCTCCCCAGGATGGCCGGTTCAAGGGCGTAAAATTCCAACGGGCCTCGGTCAACGAGGGCTTCGAAGACGTCTTTGGCGGCCATCGGCGCAAGGGAACGGTGGACAAGCGAAGCAGTTCCTAGAGTGATACGTTGAAGGTTAGGGGCTATTGTGGACAATTCGTGCTTGGGGGATGCTTACGCCTCCCTTTCGCCAACTCCACCCTGAGAAGGCGGCCATGCAACCATATCCCGTCGTGCACCAGGGCCGCCCGCGCCTCTTCGATCTTCTATTTGACTTCTTAGCATACAAAAACTTGAAGAAATAGGCAGGGACATGGAAGATAGCAGACCTCAAATTGCAGGAACCCCACAGGGAGGTTCCTCCTGCCATTGTCCTTCACCTTGACATAGCACTTTCCAAATCTTGAGAATTTCTCTGTCAAGTCGTTGACTATCTTCTCTGCTGGGACTCGTGTTGAAAGACTAAGAACCGTGTTTAGAACGTCTTTCCGGCCCTCCCCATCACAAGAACGGTATTTCAGAGACTTACTTCCCAACAAAGAGGCAGGCTGCCGGAGGGAATACTCCCTGCGCATTATCGGGCGAAGGAAGGTTGAAAAGCCGATCGTAGCGCTGAGGGAAGGTATCATTGACCCTGACCATGTTGGAAGACATAATGTTCAATGTGGCCTGAGATCAAGACTTTTTATATAAACGCAATGGGGGGGAGCTTGGAACCTTGTGAGAGGTTGAGGAAAGGATATTGTTGCTATGTCTAGTTTTCATGGCAATCGACCAGACCGAGATATATATATATATATATATTCTGACTCTAGCCGTGAAGTTTGGTAGCATAAGGGAAAGACCAAACCTATGGGGGAAAGAAGCTAGCTATCTGTCCCTGGTTGGACGGTTCTATGGTTATGAAAGTCATGAATGTCGGTAACCACTTGCTACTACAGTATGTTTGTATATGCCTATTATTCCATTATTGAATCTCTTAGGCCGTTACGGCCCCTGTGACAATGACATTTAGAACCGAATGGGTTTGTTTGGTTCGCACTGAAGGAGGTGGTGGTCTACGCGCCGCGGTCAAAAAGATATTAACCTTCATGTTTCTTGGCTCAGAATCTTCGAGCGCAGAGCTCAAATGATTCTATCCCCGATTCCCCGGCCTTGATCCGTGGTAGCTATAGCTTAATACTATGAAGATGAGCGTTTTTATTCTCTACATAGGATGGCAATACCAATAATAAATAAGTACATGCTCCCTTCCCAACGTCGGCGGGTCGTCGTCCCATACATCCTATAGCTAGGCAGCAATGACTCTTAACTGCCTTACCTTCTCTATCGACCTTGGAATTCCCTGAATAATGTCTGAATCATAATTGAATAGATCTTACTTAACTCGCCTGATACTAGTAGCCTCCCGGATGATGGTCGAATCAAGATCTTATTATCTCAGCAAGCTACTGTAAGATTGGCTTTGAGCCCGAACTCGGATTTGCGTTGAGCTTATTAAAAACCGTCAAACCACTCACTGGACTGGACCATACCATCGTCGAAGCTCTTCTAGCACTAGTACTTTTAGTAGCCATATCGGGTTAGTCGTGGCCTGACCATAGCCCAGAAGTTTTTAACTTACACTCATCACGGTCACAACCCAGATCCTCACCGCCCAGTTCTCCTGGCCGCAACCCACCCCTTAAATAAATTGATTTCATGTTTAATTGCTATACATGGCTTTCTCTGACCGCCTTCAGCTATTAAAGCGCAAAGGTTGAAAGATGGGGGCGATGCTCCTCCCAGTGCTCAGTATAACTCCTGCTGCGGAAGCCTGGGAAGAAAGCGCTATATCGCCCGGCATAATACGCTTTGGGTCAGCAAGGGGGTCAACTGAAAAGGAGCTAAAGTATCAGATTTATCAGATTCACCACCCACTGCATGGCCTTCGAGCCTCTTGGTAGCCATTTTAAAAAGGCTTTCAAATGACAAGGAACTCTACCAAAATAGACCAATCACCTGCGGTGAGGTAGCTATCGCTTGATTGTTTAAAGGCCGAATATCATTACGAGCAATTTTCGCCATATTCTCTGGTGATGTTTGGCCATGTAAGTCTCTAGATAGAATAGGGAAAAATGAATAGGTCATATGATGATAAGTTGGGTCATCTCTGATCGGTAAAAGGGGTAAAATCACTATCGTAGCCAAAAAGGTGGCCACAACACCCCCCCCAAGAAGATAGATCTGAATACACATCACATCATCCACAGCTCCATGATCACATAAATCATATCAACCCCATTTCACGGACTCGATTCCTCTGTCCGGTCCGGGAACATGATCGAGCGGTTTTCACCCGATGGGTTGGCCGCCAGCGCATCTGGGAGTCCGGGACCGCGCCGTCTCCTCCAGCCTCTCCTGCTCCTCCTGAGCTCTTCTCGCTCATGCTCACTCCTATTGAACGGGTGCCCGGGCACTCGGTTCCGGTTCGGTGCTTTCTGCCTCTGCTGCCCGGATTGTAAATCCAGACCCATGGCTCGATGGCTCGCCCCCGCCAGTCGCTGTTCCCGACGTTGACGTTCTTGTATCTTCCACGCTTGACGCTGTTGTCTGTTGTTGTTCCCGACGCCCTTGTTCCGGTTGTCCCTTCTGGATTCTCGATGCATCCGAGGAGAGTGTGCAAGCCGAGTCGTCACCGAAAACGAACAACGGCGATAGGGGGCGAGCCGGGAAGTTATTGTCTTCGGGAGCCAGGGCCCCCCAGCATAGCTGTCACTGGATCGAGACGGCGAATGCCTACCTAGAAAGACAAGGTAAACATAGTGGCGAACGAATAACGTGGTGATCGTGCTGGCCGCCGGACTTTCGGTGCAGTGGGCCTATTTATGGGTCAATTGGTATCAACCAAGCAGTGAACGCCGCCAATCAAATTCCCAGGCTTAAAACGACAATGATCGTCGAATCACATTGGCGAAAAATAAAGCACGATTACTATCTGCACAAGTTTAATTATTTAAAATCGACCTCGGATCGACCTCGTTACTTGAGTTTTGCCTACTAGATCGATTCCGGACAGCACTACGCGAATGCAAGCGATCCTCGACAAAGATCATCGCAAGGCTATTGCATCCTGAAGGAAGGCCTTCAAAAATGAATGGGAAAAGTGGTTCGCTCGGTCAGAAATGATTGAGAACCCTGCTCAGGATTACCATACTAACGCTGGTCAATGGACCCGTGGATGCTCATACTTTGTAAACTCACAAGCTTCTAGTCTGTAAACATGTTCTTTTCTTTCATGAGCCTATCGCAGATCCAGTGCGCTTCTTCCGGGAGATTCGAAGCAGAGAGGATTGCCATTATGGATACATGAACTGCGATAGTTACGGCCTGAGTACTGCCCAACTGAAGCTCAACTTAGTTACCACTTCATTCAGCCGATAACGACGAGTTCTCTTTTAATTTATAGACGAAGATGATATTGATGCCAGCGTTAGCCTCGACCTCTCACTCGACATCATATCCCCAGCTAATGAGGATCAATTATCGCCCGATTTGGATAAGATAAAACAGTTTGTTGCGGATTCGAACGAGTGATCGGCCTTAGCAGACGATCAGTATTCCAAAGGGAAATTACAAATCACTTCGAAAGGCGATGGCCACTAGCAAGCCATATGCAGACTCTAGTCTAGGAGATCACGTCTGTTCGACGCCAGCGCACAATGCCTCGGACATGGGGTCATGGAAACACCCGGCCGCAATGTACTATTACTACGTATAGATGAATCTGGTACCAGATTTTTCATCTGTACCTACTGTCGGACACACGGGCCCCTGGTTAACCAAGAATGGCAACTCGACTAAACAAAGTTGGCTCTCCTTCAAATACTATCATTTCGACACCCACTACTCCAATTAAATTGACTGTCAGTATGCCTCAATCGGGCATACCTAAGAGAAAGCGCGGTCTACCATCAATGCCATCCTTAACGCTCTCGCGGTTAATGAGGATGGAGCGTTTACAAAAACCTTATTCGGGAACTGAGGCATATTCTTACGGAATCCTAAGACTAGAGGCTTGTATCGTTTGCGCTCCCGCCTTGGCATGTTTGCGAGGCGTAGGGTCATCAGATTCCATAAGAATATGCCTCAGTTCCCGAATGAAGTTTTTGTAGACGCTCCATCCTCATTGACCGCCGCGAGAGCGTTAAGGACGGCATCGATGGTAGGCCGCGCTTTCTCTTAGGTATGCCCGATTGAGGCGTACTGACAGTGGATTTAATTATTTAATTGGAGTAGTGGGTGTCGACATAATAATAGTATTTGGAGGAGAGCCAACTTGCTGGTGGTTGAGAAACACACGGCCAGAAAAACGAGGCATGGCATGACGGAATCAACATAACTCGGTTAGCTTATCGATTAGCTAAGAATCAAGCTTGGTTTAGCATCTTATTAACCGAGAATAGGCAGTCAACTACTAGTCACCAATCACATTGTACAGTATACTGGCTTATTATTGTCGTAGATGCGTCTTTTCCTATCGTCATTCCATCATGTCCATCATTGACTTTGACCTTGTAGATTCCTCGTCACGTAACGTTCTTGTTCATTAAATCTTATTTTGGTTTTTTTTTTTTTTTTTTTTTTTTGAGAATTCCTATTCGCACTGTGTGTTGATATACTTGCATCCCTTTCCCTAGACGTAAAAGGACACCCACCTAGCTAGGGACGCCAACCTGGCCTTGTTCGAATCCCCATACAAAATGCCAGTTTTTGCAGCCTTATCTCTCAACACCCACACAACATATCCTAGTTTCTAATTCGGAAGCTTGTTTGTATATTGACATAACTACGTATTAAACATCTAAGAAACTAAAAATAAATATAAACAGCTACTGTGATGGGCGGGATAAAAAGTTTTAATTTTGGTCGAGACATCAAGCTAGTCAGGAGACCGGGATACCGGGCTGCTCACGAAAATTCAGGCAACGCTGGATAGAGGCAGATACTACTTCATTTCATTAATCGAGCTATCTATGCAAGGTATGCTCGGATTGATTCCAAATATCACCATCATTATAAATAGACTGGGCCCGAGTGCATCCGCAAGCTACTAGTAGTATTGCAGCAGGCTAGGCTGAATCCTGTTTTGCAGCTTTAAGTATCTTAGCACCCACTGCATATCCTAGTCTCCAAAATTGGTGGGTGGATCATATATTGATAGGACTACTTATGAAACATGTGTAAAATCAGAAGTAACATAAGCAGAATGCCGAGATGGCCGGTTAGAGCTGGCTAGGAGTCTGGGATACTCATGCAAATTCAAGCAACACCAAATACCTTACATACATCATCAACCTTTCAACGTTAGAAGTTATTGAGGCCATTAATTTATAGATAAGATTCTTTGTTAGGGCATGTCAGCCTGTTAGGCCAAGATTGGCTACAGATGCTACATTTCCTTTCATAAACTTGGCCTAGTCTGAATTTCCACTTCTCTCAATATAATCATGCTCACCAGTAATGACTTTCTTTGGCCGTAGAAATCACACCCATTTGAAATCTCGTTTCATCAACATTGTGGATATCTTGCTCAAGAATACCATATTTCTGTTATGGTATCAGGAAAGAGTTTGAACCAGCCTTTTGATAATCTCAGGATCTTCACATCGGGCACGTTGATCATCGTACTTACTGTTGTATTTGGAGCGTAATTCTGGACGACGGTTAACGTACCGAGTTACACCCCACTGTTCACCGATAGAGGATTCAATTGGGCAAGGAATAGCAGTGTAAGAGATGAGCCTAACGGAGATAGGTCATCGATCCTATGAAACGAATAGTGAGAATACAAAGCGAGTCAAAATGTTGGAGTACACGCTATCGTCTACGGAAGTGGAATATGTAAAGATTCCCCGAGTCGTACTAGCGTTGCACCTGCAAGAACTGGGTGGAGGTGCAAGGAGATAACATTCGTTCATATGGTTTCATTTATACTGTACATACCATTTTTTTTTACTGGTATAAATGCCCCCTATGGAATCTGTGTACTTAGCCGAATCTTTTCTATATATACTGTAGTGAAATTTTCAAGAATCAAGAAACTATTTAGTTTGCTATTTTCCCTTAATATTCCCAAGTTGCCTGCCTACATTATTTCTGTTCTAATAAGCTTCTTTTCGGAATATCTTAAGAAGCGACTACGGCTAAGGACGGCTGTGAGGCGCTTCACGAGCAGCTGGGCGAGATATCGTACACTTAAATAATGCGGTGGAAGATCCTTGTTTGTTAAGATCTAGAATCCATTCTTTCAGAGTAGATTCTCCGATATTGGTAAGCTTTGCGACAGTTTGCTAACATAGTTAGTTCCCTTTGGTTTCATTCCTTTGACGCGTGTTTCCAAAGTTGACGGAAGCACGTCAAATGCTTTTGCGGCCTTATTAATTGATGTATTGATGTAGATTGGCCCTCGTTATACGGTATAGGCTTTCAGGGCTAACCGGAGGCGCCCTTCCCTAGATCTATCAGCCATAGGAAGGTAGGAGAACGATATACTATGATAGTAGTGGTCAAATGATTGATTAAGGATTTCTTGAAGTTGGCTGTTCAGAAATTCAATGGGGTAGAACCGGTTTAGATACTTAGAAAAGTAGCTCGCGGAGAGACTTGGCTAAAAACCGGGCCCAACTCATTACTATTGCTCGCTGCCTACTTTCTGATGTTCGGAATTAGTTTGAGCATACCGTGCATGTACATATATAGACTCAATTAATGAGATGGACTCTATATGGGATCTGCCTCTGGCGTTGCCTGAATTTTCATGAGCAGCCCGTTGTCCTGGTCTCCCGGTGCAGCTTGATGTCTCGATCAGTACCCAACTTTTTATCCCACCCATCTCAGCAGCTTGTTTATATTACTTCTAATTTCTGACATGTTTAATATGTAGTTCTGTCGATTACAAACAAGTCTCCGAATTAGAAGCTAGGATATGTTGTGGGTGTTGAGAGATAAGACCGCCAAAACCGGGATTTCGGATGGATCGAACTGACCAAGGTTGCTGTCCTGGCTAGGTGGGTGTCCTTTTACCTTATCAGGAAGGCGGTTTGCAGTATTTTCCTTCCTCCAACGACTTCATCTTAATGTATGTCCTCAGTCCTGCACTCTGAGTTCCTGCTACCACAATAGATTACGAATGCCGATGCCTATCCCTAATCCTTCAGAAAGCGGCCTGAATTGCGGTGCATCAAATGTTATAGAAGGAAACGTAGGGTAGAGGCAGAGGCAGGGGCAGGCCCAGAAGCGGCAGTTGCAAACAGTACTTCGAATCCAGCTAGAGGCGTTTGAGCTCGTGGAAGGCCGAGGAGGCTGTAGGACAAGCCGAGAGAGAAATTGAGCCGGTAAACACCTTCCGTTTATCCATGCGGTCTCCATACTTGATGATGAAGGAACTCATTTACGGGCGTAGAAGGAGAGTCGCGATAGAGGCCAAATGGGGGTCATTGTGGAAGCGGCCATAGAACGGGTCACTGGATTACGTCGTCTAGTATGGCCTGGTTGGAGAATAACTTCATGCTAAAGATTCGAGCGCTGGGCGGCAGTAACCTAGAACGGCCTTTCGGATCATGATCCGAAGGCGCCATGTCTATTCGCCCATTTTCTATGGCCCCTGGAAATGGTGGCTGCCTTCTCGTATCGTAGTCGGTATCTTGGGCCGTCAATTGCCATTTCTCCACGCACGGCACGGCGAGCTCTTCATGGTATTCCCAAGGGAGACATATTTATTCATCGGGGTTTTCGACTGCGCTTATGCTCCCGATAAGTTCTTGTAAACGGTCGACTTGCAATTGGATTTCTTCAGCCTTGAGTGACTCTAAAGCTGCCTCACGTTTGAGCCTCCATGTATGAAGTCCGGACTCCGATTCGATCCTGAGATGGGGATTTTAGTACTTTCTGACCTTACGGCTGACATCTTTTGATGTGACGATATAAAGCTAATGGATTGTGTACATTTTTGTGAAATGTCTCAAGCCGAAAGAAGTACATGCAGATGTAATCTATGTGAGTCCACAGAAATAGGGCGTAAGTAGCATGGAACCCCGCCCCCCCCCCTGGCGATTTAAGAACGCCACTCGCATAAATGTTCCTCTCCGATTTAGGCAGGTTAACTCTTCTCCCTACCCCGCTATCCTCATTCTTAAATGCCACGAGTATCTAAACCATTGCTCAA